>JABANP010000258.1:0-72343 GCA_013115135.1 Perkinsus olseni | reverse complement strand
CTGGCCATCACCCTCAATGGTAGGGATATCGATAAGAAGGACGTCAGCCTTTGGAGCGCTATGTCTATTCTATACCATAATCATCCCATAGCCCTACCGGTCCTTGCCGTCTTCGTATGGGGCCTCCCAGCTTTGGAGTTAGCAACCCTTCGCCATAGCGCACCGGATGTGGCCTTGGTCAGGTTAGTACTGTGGATGGTGGTATCACTAGTGCCCCCGTTGGCTCTAAGGGTCTTTGCCTTGCATCACAGCCCATACTTCGATCGGCCGTTCCTGTTGGGGCCTGGCCAGCTGGCTGAGGCAGCTGAGGTTTTGGGTTATGTGGGACGTGGCCACAGTGAGTATAATGGTGATGAACTCGGCCTTGAACTCCACCGACAAACTACGGTGTGAAATCTACTGGGGACCTTATCTGCTATGGTGGATAGCACTGGTAGCCGAGCCACGCCCGAAGCCGTCCTGGCACCAATCGTTCTCGGTTCAGGTCCTCATGTACGTTGGACGGTCGATAGGAGACGACTTCCTCAAAATGGTCACGTCAACGCTCCAAGGGGCGCTCCCATTCGCAGCGTGGTCAGCCCTGGCCACTGAGGTATTGATGCTTGTCCTCACGAAATTGTGCTCGGTGCTCTAGGTGAAGTACATATAATAACCAACTTGCCATTTTTACAATCATTTTCAAGATTCCCAAAGCCGTCGGGTTGTTACTCTTTCGTACCTCTTTCCGGTGCGTCATTCTCCTCGTAGCCCACTATGTCTGATACCACCGAAAGCCTGACGATCGTCACTGACCCTGCAGCGGCAACACCGGTACCGTCTGATGACGAGGAGTCTCCCTTGTCGGGAGCTTCGGACTGCGCTGTATGCGGGCAATCAGCCTCTGGAATGGTAGAGCATAGACTGATATGCTCCTCCTCCAGGTGGCTTGGCCTTTCGTCAGGTTCCGCTGAGCTCCTGTGGACACCCTATATGTCATCGATGCCGTCAGCTTGTGCTGGAACCGACGGTGCGATGCAGCAAGTGTGAGAAAGTGTCGACAGTTCCCTTGTTGGGGGATGATGAGTCACTAACCTCATCGGGCCCAGAAGGTCTAGGAAGGTACTACGCCCCATCTAGACCATGGACTCCCTGCTTCACCGACTATCGGCCTCCTCCTCAGTCCTGCAGATGAGGCCAACAGTACATCTCTGTGGGTATCAGTAGCAGCGGGGGTCTCGATCGCATTCGCCGCCTGGGCCATAGCAGCCTACATGGCTAAGGGTAGAAGAGAAGCAACTCGGAGAATCGTCCAGGACAGGGCGCGCTCCTTCCCTTTCCGGGTAGGAGCCAGCGTCGGAGCCTACATCCCATCACCTGCCCTCTGATCGCCTCAGATACAGCCTTCTGCTGCCTCTTCGGCTCTGTCATCAGCAGCACCCTCTATGAGTTACTCGAGTTTTGCCTACCATGCCAGAGGCCGGGCTGTGATATCAGCCCTCGTGGCCTACTCACGATCGACGAAGACGATTTAGCTGATACGCTCATATGGCTCCGCTGCCTCTAATGTGTCACCGTTGATTTTGTTAAGCCCCGAGGTTGTTGCGTTATCATGGTAGTGTTGGGTCTCGAGTGACAGAGCGAACGAACGTGACAAGTAAAGTCCCACGGAGGTAATGGACAGCCAGAGGCCATCGACCGCCCCTGCCCGCTCGGTCGGGAGGGTAACACGATTATTGCAAGCGCGTCGACTGAGCACCCCTCGAGCTGTGAGGAGATGGGAGGATGTCCAGTGCCCTCTTGTGGGACCAAGTACTGCTCTTCGGTCCAGCCTTGCTGTCCGAATCGCTGCTGGTGGTCAGCCGTGGCCGAACTAACGACAGTTCAGAGTTGGTTGAAGACTCGGAACCTGCGGGGTATTCGGCAGATCACCTTCCTCGAGGAGCAGGACCTTCGGCGTATCAAGGGGCTGCCACCACGGCATGAGGAACGGCTTGCTGTCTTCAGGGCTCTTCCGACTACTGGATGCTAGTGGCAGAGGGTCAGTACCCTCAACGATAGTAGGCTACGGTAGGAGCAATTGTGCAGCATTAACTGTGGTAGGTGAGGTCACTGATGAAGACTCTCAACCAAGACGGAGAGGAGGGACCCAAGAGAGGGTCTGAGGCAGCCCTCGCTGCATTATCCACTGTTGATGAGACAGAGTTCATAGAGATCATGTCCCATTGCCGCGGCCGACTTACCGAGGTTGATGCCTCGGTGGTACCGATAGATGTAAAGAGCATACAGTTTGTCAGGAGGAGTTAATGAAAGGGCACTCGAAGTCCTCTCAAGATACCGGTGGCTGCTGCCTATCGTCAGTACGAGATGGACCAGGTCAGTACCACTGCCCAAGCCCTGACAGAGGACTTGAGCCTCTTGTCGTCGAGGCTCCGTGCTCGGCGTGACTTCGGTAGTAGGCCTGTCAACTGTTGTGGTGATCGCCCCTCTGACTGTTGCTTGAATCCAGATCATGTCTGGGGTGACAGCAACCCGACATCCATGAGGCTATTCTGCTCCCCGTCTCTCGGTCGAGTATCGGAGCAGGGAGTGTCGGGTCCTGGTAGGGAGAGGAGGGGCACCTCTTTGGCATGCGACCACTCAGGGTCGTCGGCGGCAGCCGGGCAGGCGGAGAAGAAAGTACTGACATCACGACGTCGAGCAGTGAGCAGGCCGGCTAGGGAGAAGCCTCAAGAGCAGCTACCTGATGGAGAGTAACATGCCACCCCTTTCTCCAGTTTTCGCAGTCAGAAAGGCAGTGACTCGCAGTCTGCATGCTCTCAGATTTTGTGTC
Organism: Perkinsus olseni; assembly: GCA_013115135.1. NCBI lineage: Eukaryota > Perkinsozoa > Perkinsida > Perkinsidae > Perkinsus > Perkinsus olseni. The sequence goes on along the minus strand of JABANP010000258.1, from coordinate 69,534 downwards.
TACTTGGGGCGTGGTACGGATGGTGGCCTGGTTTGGCGGTTCTGGCCTCCTCTGAACCGTAGGAAGGTCGCCCGGCGTGTCCGCTACCTCAGAACGTCCATTCCTACCGGGGAGGTCACAGCGACTTTCAGCCTCACCCTCCCGTAGTAGCTGCTCAGGTCCACTTGCTCTGTGGCCATGCTAGCCTCTACGTTTACAATCCTGACTCTGGGGATTTTGTGCTCACTACTTTCCCTATAGACGAGGGGAGGGAGGGACGGCCGTACAGATGGACATCATCCGCTAGGACCCTGAGTGCACTGTAACCCACGGTGACTGACTCCCAACCTCGGCCGAATCCTCTCTGCGTTGACAAAGGCATCTGAGAAAAATTCGCTCTCAAGTTGTCGTTAATTCATCATCGTTTTGGTACTAGGCTGATAGGCTGGCCAAAAGAAATAGTCGATGGGCACCTTGGGGCGGCACAGTCGATGCTTCGCGACCTCTCTTCGCAATACGTCATCCTATCCCTAGGTACGTCACTACGAACTCTGGCACGAACCCGAAGAAGACTGACTGTGGTATCCACTGGTCGTTGCCATTCAGCGCCGATGATGCTACTTATTCCAGGAGGGCTCCCGACGGTGAGATGAGCATCACCTTCCTGCATGGCGCCCTCGCTGTGACTGTTCCTTCCGTCAGGGTCAGTCGTGTTGCACAGCCCCCTCCCACCAGCCGAGATCGGTTGTCCAGCCGAACTCGCGTCCTATTGTCGCGAAGGCAACTTCACAAAAGTCGTCGAGAGCGCTCATTCTGTGTATTGGCTTCTGTCCACTGGAATGGTGCTCTATTTAACGGACCGTCACCTGCTGTATCGCGTTCAGCCTGGGGTGCCAGACCACGATAGAAGCATGCCCGCAGTGGACCTCGCCAGGCGACTCAACCCTATCACCGAGGCCGACGCTCGGGCGCTATTCAACGACCCCGCTTTGGCTCCCAGACTACGACTGCTGCCGATGACTCGCAAAGTCTTGACGATGGCCGCGGGGTGGAAGCATGGCCTTTTTGTCTGTGAGGGAGGGAGGATCTTCGGAGTCGGTGACAACACTCCAGGGTCAGCTGGGCATTGGTGGTCAGCAGTTGTACGCAGCCGTCCCAACCGAAGTGGTTGCACTGCGAGGCAAGGCTACCAAGGACGTTGCCTGTGGTGGTATCTTTTCCCTTTGTTTGCGTCATGATGGTTCTGTATTATCCTTCGGGTCTGGTCGCAGAGGGGAGCTGGGATGCGGTGAAGGTGTAAAGCTGTTGAGAACTCCCTTCGCGTGTACCACTCCCCGATAGAGTTTCCCTAATCTCATGCGGTCCTGAAACGGCCTGTTGCCTCACCGTTATCGGCACTCTCTTCGTCTGGGGAGCATTTCTGCCACTTGGCGCTGACACGCGAGACATCCCTATTGCCCGTAGCCCAGGTGCTCATGAAACCGAGGGTGAAAGCGCTCTTCACAGTGACATGCCTGTTGCCGAGCATTTCACACCGACAGAGGTCCTTTCGAGCCGGACGTCCCCTTTCTCGAGGAGGGCCGTAGATCGCATCGCGATAACTGCTTCGGCCGTCTTTCTGAGCTTCACAGCATCCTGAGGTTGACTCTTCCCTTCCCCGGCCACTATGAGTAGTCAGGATTTGGTTACATTCATATCGTGTTGGGGATATTCATCCCTTCTCCTTCCCATGCATCATGACCCTTGTGACACTGGTCTACGGCTACTTTCTTGTGTTCCCCTGAATCATGATCGGTGGTCTGGCCGCCGATAGTCGTGGCTGCCTGGTTCCTCTCAACTACTGCTGTGGACGTGAGCCGACGACCTCTAGATACGTCCGCAGACCCAAGCATCCGTTCATTGAGACCCAATCAGTTGCACAGAATTCTTTTCGTCTATCATCGCAGCCTCTGCCATCAACCTCAGACAACACTCCGGCGACGAAGTCGGACAGGGCATAATGGGAGGATGGCCTTAGAAGCTACGTAAGTGCGCTGCCACGTACCGCGCGCGCCCTAAAATTCAGCTCACGTGTCGCACTGTGTTTTCCTCAGCACGCATGCTGTCCTCGTTGGGCGTTGTTCAGCTATGACGTCTTGATCGATATGCCGTCCACAATCCACGGAAGGGCTCTACATTATCGCTGGACAAGTCACCGATACAGGAGTTCCATGCTTCCTTCACTCCCATTACATGGACAGCAGCAGCAGCACCTCCCAGCCACCGTGACCAATAAGCGTGAGCCGGATAGTGCAGCTGAGAGTAGCCATCGTGGATTGGAGCCAGAGGTGAGCCTTACCCACTGCTGCTACTCATGGGGAACTCGGGACGGGGTTGCCAGGGACTGCGTCTGTGAATGTGAAAATGTTGCTGCTGGTCACAGGCCGCGTCGCCGATAATCCCGCCTTCGCCGGTTTACTATGCATCAGCCGAGGAATTCGATGACCCTTATGAATTCTTCATAAAGCTTCACGCCAAGTAACGTGGTACCATCATTTGCCTAAATCGTACTCGAAACGGGTGTACCGACAGATACGGGCAGTCGTACGGTGTGGTTATCATAAAACCGCCACCTTCCTGGCTCGGACCTTGGAGGGCCCTAGGAGATCCTCTCACAACCAGGTGGAGCGATTCACCGAGTGCGCACGAGACGTACAGGGGTTGTTCTTTCAGTCCGCCGCAGCGTACCAGACTTGAGGAGGAGTCGTCAAGACTCAGGTGGGATGGTGACCACAGGACGTCTCAGCGTATCTTGCGCTCCTTTCCTGTTTAGTACCTACCGAATCTGGAAGAACCCTTCCATGAGGTTCCGCCCGAGAGTGCAGCATATCTCACAAATAGGGGGATTGCGACGGCAGGACTCAATATTCGAGAAGAAACTACGCTTGATCAGGTGGGCTGGTAAAAATGATTCTCATGCGGGATGTCAATGACCAGGTTCATCCGTGGCGAACCCTTGCCCTCCTGCGCCCAAGTACCCCATCTCCGGTTGAGTCATCAGCCAGCTGGGGGCTCTGTGAAACGTATGCGACTGAGCGAAGTTGCGGACTCGAACGACTCGGATGAACGACAGACAGTTCGTATAAGTCTATTCACAATGTGAGCATCGGGTGCTGCCGCAGCCGCGAAGGATGGGGCGCGCAGGTTCAATTCCTGGCGAGAGCATCGCGGAGATTGGGAGGGTATCGCGAGGGCTTCTCTGAGGTTACATTGCGGATACGTGAAGGAAGTGGAGCCTCGAGTGGTCGAGCAGATAAGGCGAATCTACGACGCCTGGATAAAGGGAGTAGGGCGCCGGCGAGATCAGCCATTGTAGAATCTTACTGTTCCCTTCAGTACGAATCATATATATTAAACCCTTGCAGTGCCCTTGCCGATAGTGAGGCGTGCTGCGGGGAGATACGGACCACGGCCGAGGCTGTAAAGCTAGGGGACACCTTCTGCAGGGTCCAGATGCTCGAGGGGAGGGGCCGTGGTCCTATCAAGTACGTCGCAAGGTTGCTCGATGTCGTCTATGAAGGCAATAAGGTACACTACTACTGTCTTACGACGAGAGAAGAAGACGTTTACTGTGGAGAACGTGCCGTCCGATGCTACAGCCGACGGGATGAGGTCGAAGGATGTATTCTCGGCGAATGAGCTGCTCTTTCTCAAGGTGAGGGGCCATCGTTTCCTCACACCTAGTGTCTACTATTGCCATTACAATGAGCCATGAGCTCTCCTCCTCCTCCTGCTCCTGTAGCAGGAGGAGGAGCTAACAGCAACGCTGTTATACAACAACCGTTGGTGACTGGGCATATCGCCGAAGCTTGTACGAGTGCTACCCTATTCTCCTCTATAGTTCTGGTACAATACTCAATATCAACTCGGTAGCTCGGTAGCTCAACTGCCTCGGACAGAGCCCTTTCTGGCACAGCTAGCCGTAGGTCAGAGCACGGGCCCAAGACCCTGAGCCCCAGGGCCTCAGGGCTTATCGATGATGGTAATAAGCCATTACGGTCCGGGACTAGTTGTTTCAATATTAAAGAACCCTATTATTGATTCAACAACACGGTTCTTGAACAGGTCTGCGAACACTACTGCGTATAGTTCACCTGTGAAAAGATCTACCCGCCACTTTTACGTGTGGAAGGGCGTCGTTCGGAGTGTGAAAAGGCCTATGGCGAACACAGAGACCATGAGATACCAACGCGTGAAGAGCTCGGCCTGAGCAAGTCTTACGATTTTTCGAATCGTCCGTAGCAGAGCGCAGCATTCGGCAGTCCCTGCAATGAGGGATCCGAGCTCGGGCCTCATTCGAACCGTCACAAGCCGCGTTTATCCTCTCACAGGCCAACGGTTCAACCTTCGAACAAGCAGAGAAGTTCAGCATCGCCGCCGAGGACCGTGACAACGTTGCCCTTTGCGAGGCTTGCTGTCTACTACTCCTACCGGAATCCGAGCGAGAGGGACCCCATTTGAAATGTGCTGAGGCTGGTGTGCATTCGAAGGCTATGAGGTCCTCGCAGGTCTGGCGTGCGACTGCACCCTTCACGTATCATGTCTTACAAAGCAGTACCCGGATGTGAGAGTCGAGCAGGAGATGGACTGGTTCTGCCCGCGCTGCGTCAAGAACGCTCATCGAGGTCAGATGCTGCTGGTGCACTCAAGGACGCCGAGTGGCCCTCCAGATACGTCCCTGGCGTGGCTCTCACAGGAGGAGACGGGCTTCGGTTTCGATTGGAGTTCTGATATGACCATGGCCAATTTCGTGGCGCATAACGATGCCGTGTAAGATACGTTGGAAGCTGCCTAGCCACACCTTTATCTGCAGGTGTGAGAAGATCTTCGGAGCAGCTCACCCGGAAGAATCGGCTGTGGAGGAGGTCTTCTGGAGGGTTGTTAATTGTGGCTCGGCTCAGCACGACAGTCCAGGGGCAGTAGCAGCCTGTGATGACATCTGGTGAGCTGCACTGTGTAGTTGCCTCCCCGGAGTCCCCAGCAGGTACGGCAATGACCTCGACTCAGCTGAGGTTTCGAGCAACGCCCTCCCGAGGGCTGGGTCGCCCTACTTTCTCGCCGAAGGGGAACAATGGTCTCTCCGTGAGCTCTTGCCATCGCCTGGGATAATGCAAGGCGCCATTGGTAGGGACCCTCCCTCTGCTTCCCGACAGCGTCCTTAACGAGTACCTGCCCTCTCACAGCGGGAGCCCACTCGACATCACCGGAGTCACTCGGCCCTGGGTGTATCTAGGATCGGTACGCTCATCCTCTGGCTCTTTGCATCATCCTCCCCGACAGGCGTTGAGTGCTTTCTGCTGGCACGCGGAGGACCAGTATCTCTACAGCATCAACTGCCATCACGCGGGAGCTGCCAAGATCTGGTCATGCCGCCCCTCGCGGCCCGCTGCCCATCGCCCTTCCGTCAGGTACAGCGTACCTGGTCGCCAGGCGGGGGCCATGGAGGACCTCTTCAGAAGGGAACTGCCGACGCTGTTCAACTCCTCTCCAGACTTGACGCAGGTGAGGAGAGGCTCACCTCCGAGTCGGTCATGGCATCCCTCCTGCAGCACATGACGACGATGATGGACCCCAAGATGCTGCTCACCCAAGGCCTGCGCGTCACGCGAGGAGTGCAGCGACCAGGTTAGGGCAAGGGCAACCCCTCTCTGGGATGAATAGTCGCTTACAGGGGATATCGTCCTCACCTTCCCGGGCGCCTATCATGGGGGTCTCAACGCCGGCGTCAATCTCGCAGAGGCAGTCAATGTCCCTGCGAGGGACTGGATAACGATGGGCTCAGTGGCGTGTAAGGCGCTACTGCTGCTCAGCTGCTGAGAGGCAAGAATCGCCTGGGATCAGGTCGGGCGTACACACAACTCGTGCCGACGGCCCATCTTCTGTTTCGATGATTTGGTCATCAACATCTGTCGCGTCTACGCCACCGGAGAGGACATGCACCCCCTGTTGGCACTGCAGGCCATGAGGCACCTTCAGTACATCAAGAAACAGCGCACGGCGACTCCGAAGGTGAGACTGCAGCTGCCGTCTTTTAAGCTCGCCATGCTTGCCACGTTCAGGCCATAACAGCTTCCCCTCGATCGTCTAGCGACATCCTCGCCCGAATCGACCCGGATAAGCCATGGCTCATCATTAACACCTCGAGAGCCCGTCGGACTGTGTCCCCTCTCGGCTTTAGGAGCACCGGTTCACCAGCATCCAGGTAGGGACCCTCCGCTGTGAGGACGCTGTGGACTGCTTGTCCAGGAACATAGCTAACGATTGGTATATTCGAGAGGCTGATGGTGCGATATGCTACATCTGCCGCCAGTTCTGTTCGATCGTCGCTGGGGAGTGCAGGGATTGCGGGTTGGTGCTCGTCTCCATCACCAAGGTTGGGACATCTCCTCCGTCTTGATAGGCTGGTGTATTGCAACGTACACATTGGAGCTTGCTGCGGCCATCCAGTGGCGTCCAAACTTATCCACAACCTCCTCGATTCGGACGACCTCTCTAAGATACTCCAATGTGGGAGAAATGGTCATCGCCGATCGGGCAAGTCCTCTTCAGGTTGTCAGCGCCGCTTCAAGAGATGGAGGGCGTGGTACCGCAAAGATAACAAGAGTACACCGCTCGGTGGCGCTATACCTCGGGAGAGGCTCCCTCAACTCCCACGGCACACGAGCTCCATTCAGACGACTTAGAGTGCATGAAGAGCGAAGGTGAACTCACACCCACTCGGCCGGAGAGACGGGCCAAGCAGAACGCTATGAAGTCGTGGAAGAGCACGAAGTACTCTTGTAGGCCTCTTTGCAGTGGCACAGTTAGCCTACTTCAGGTCGCCCGGCACGTCTCCTATCGACAACAACAGTACATTATCATCACCATCCTCCCCTCGCAGCGCCTCGGCGCTTCGAGTGGATATATCGACAATTTCATCCATCCTAGAGGAGCGAGAGTCCGAGGGCATCCCATGGAGGTTCCCGATGGAGCCGCCTAATGCAGATTGGCTCCTCGGTCTCAAGGAACGCTGTGGAGACCCCTGGGAGACTCGGGTCGAAAGCTTACTTGACGGCGGAGAGCCTATCAAGTTCGAGAGGCTCTTCGACCTGCTCAACGACGTTATAGTAAACACAACGCCCGTTCGATGCTCGAGGGAGAGTGAGCTCATCGATAAGTTGACACAGTAGGGCCCTGTTAACGACGAGCCTGCAGCTGATGTTTATTGGCAGAGTTACACATCTTCGTTTTATCATACGATCGGCACTTGGCATGAAGCAGCTCAGCTCTAGAGAGCGAGGTATTCATATCAAGAGCCCTCCAACGGTGAGAAACAGGCGTCCATGACGAGCACGACAACTGCTTGGCATTCTTCCAGACTCCCGCGCCAGACTCCACCCGTGGCCGTGATCGAACCAGCATTGGAGACTTCGTCATAACCGGTATACACATTCGCTATGGCTTTTGTAGATGAGATTTGCCAGAGGGCAGGTACACATGAAGCACTAGGCAAGTTCCGAGTAGGCGACAAGACTGCTGTTTCGGAGGCACTCTCGCAGGCGGAACTAGCACTAACGCAGGCTAGAGAGCTGGGAGTGACGGACTTACCGGAGGAGCCGTGAGTTCGAGTTGCTGCAGCCAGGCTGAATTAGCCTCCGATGCAAAAAAATGTCAGGCTCATTCGTGATTGTGCCACGGCATTTGCTCATGCGAAGAAGTCGTCGCGGGTGAAGGCTTCTGTTGGCTGCCTCGGTGTCGAAGGACAAACAAACAGTACATTATGGAAGATAACTGCAACCCACATTTGAAGCCGTTAGTTTCCTTACGCAGTTTTTGATCTGCTAAGATTGTGATTCCACCTGATTTATAAGAGCCTAGATTCTCTACGCTGCTGTTGTGTTATTCAGTAGGTCTACTGAGTAGGGCTCTTCATAGGACGAGAGCCCTACCCTTCTCTTCTTGAGAACCTGCGACCTTGTGTGATACAAATTCAGTTGCGTGGGATGCAATTGGGGAAATCTCAGCTCCGAGGAAGCGGCGGACCTTTCCAATAAACGGGAAACCCATGTGCCTCTCTGGCCCCAGCTCTTGCTATGATGCATCGCACGAGTATGTTCTTTTCGAACACAACTGCAACACGGCGAATGATATCCCCAGAGGGACATTATGACGCTTGGCTATGATAGTATTACAACCTTAGTAATGCATTTAGACGATATTTCCATCTAGTTGAGGTTCAGCAATATGGTGAGTTCAGACGATGAGTTCACGAGATAATCTTACGTGTCTCACAAGGACAATGTCGAAGCTCGGAAATTGCCTTCCGCTCTTTGTAATCTCCTATTGCTGGGTATGCCTAATAAACTGCCTTCTCTCACGCGGCATCGTCACTTCAACTTGAAGCCTTCCTGGTAGGCAGTATAGTTTGGTGGCTACCCTCAGATGTTTATGCATTGATAACACTCCCCATGGTCTTGGTCCATTGCAAAGTTGGGTGGATGAGGAAAGGAGACTTCACGCTGAGATCGTTGCTTTATGTAGTTGTGTCAGTGACGACTCGTTACCGACGATGTGGCGAAGCTGTGGCCAATCAATTTTTCTCCGCATTTCGGCAAGCCAAAAATGAGACAATTGCTCTCTTTTCTGCCCATTCCTTGGAGGCTGAGGAGATGAGTTGAGGAACACCACCTAACTCGAAATAGAGAAGCGTTGTTAACGCAACGAGAGGTTCGACACTTCTCATCGCTCCGAAAGGATTGTCAAAGCTCTGGACCGGTTTAGCGCAGATCGGTGGTTACTACGTTACTGTGTACTTTGTTCTGATTCGGCATACTGATCAATGCCTCAGGCCGAGAGTAATATAGGCACAGCCGAGTTATGCCATTCTCGTAAGCTCTGAATTTAGGATCCGTAGAACTCAACCAGCATATATCTCGAAGAGATCCGCACATCAACAGCTAGTTACGGGATTTTCTAGCTCAGAACAAAGCACAGAGTGACGAGTTTTCATAGATTCCTTACAGACGTGATCTTATCCGCTCGGAAAGGATCCTTTCCTTAGCACTATTTTCAATATGTAGTATTCGATCTGTAATACCGAACTCCTCTTATGGGATAATCCTGGTGTGAACGCAGTATCCGATGGCCACCGGTGCGTTGCCATTGGAACAAAAAATCAAGTAAGTGAGACTCGATTCAAAGTACTGGACTGAGCCACTTCTGCCAAGTCGACAAGGGAGCTCCGTCGCCTATGTGGAACTGTGGAGGATAGTCTATCAGTGTCACCATCAGTGGTCACACTACCACATCGGTGTATGCATCCGAGTCACCACCAGTGGTCACACTACCACATCGGTGTATGCATCCGTGTCACCACCAGTGGTCACACTACCACATCAGTGTATGTATCCGTGTCACCACCAGTGGTTACACTACCACTTCGGTGCAGTGATCCGTGTCACCATCGGTGGTTACACTACCACGCCGGTGTATTTATCTGTGTCACCATCAGTCGTTACACTACCACTTTGTTGCGGTGATCCGTGTCACCATCAGTGGTTACACTACCACTTCGGTGCAGTGATCCGTGTCACCACCAGTCGTCACACTACTACATCGGTGTATTTATCTGTGTCACCATCAGTCGTTACACTACTACATCGGTGTATGCATCCGTGTCACCACCAGTGGTCACATTACCACATCAGTGTGTGTATCCGTGTCACCACCAGTGGTTACACTACCACTTCGGTGCAGTGATCCGTGTCAACATCGGTGGTTACACTACCACGCCGGTGTATTTATCTGTGTCACCATCAGTCGTTACACTACCACTCTGTTGCAGTGATCCGTGTCACGATCGGTGATTACACTACCACTTTGTTGCAGTGATCCGTGCCACCATCGGTGGTTACACTACCATGCTGGTGTATTCATCTGTGTCACCATCAGTCGTTACACTACCACTTTGTTGCGGTGATCCGTGTCACCATCAGTGGTTACACTACCACTTCGGTGCAGTGATCCGTGTCACCATCGGTGGTTACACTACCACGCAGGTGTATTTATCTGGGTCACCATCAGTCGTTACACTACCACTTTGTTGCAGTGATCCGTGTCACCATCGGTGGTTACACTACCATTTTGTTGCAGTGATCCGTGTCACCATCGGTGGTTACACTACCATGCCGGTGTATTTATCTGTGTCACCATCAGTCGTTACACTACCACGTTGTTGCGGTGATCCGTGTCACCATCAGTGGTTACACTACCTCTTCGGTGCAGTGATCCGTGTCACCATCGGTGGTTACACTACCACGCCGGTGTATTTATCTGTGTCACCATCAGTGGTTACACTACCTCTTCGGTGCAGTGATCCGTGTCACCATCGGTGGATACACTACCACGCCGCTGTATTTATCTGTGTCACCATCAGTGGTTACACAGCAACATCAATGTCCCCATCATAGGGTGTGACAAGCCCTGGAACAGGTGTCCAGACTCTGGACTCCAGACCATCATCTTTCGTTGGTTTCGCCGAGCTTCCCCCCAGTTTCCTCTTTAAGTATCGCACTCAACTTGATACTTGAACTCAATATGGCCCCACATGGATTGAGAAGTTCAAACAATAAACCGTCCTCGAGATCGTAACTTCGAATCCTCCGGTTCAACATGTCCGGGGATGTCTCAGATAAAATTAAATGGGAGATTACTCATATCACTACTCAGTAGTGCCTACTGTGGCATGACTTCTCGCTTTTCCCTCCAATAAGAGACAGCTGGCACCTCACCAACTAGCTTGCGAAGGGCCAACAGCTTAGGGAAGCCGTCGACGATGTCAGCCGGAATTCCAGTGAGGACCCCGGATGCCAACCACTCTAGAACCCCGACCAAATCCTGAAGGGTAGTGTGAACGTTTATACTCGAAAATGATGACTACCAAGTCGGCGATGGTCAATCTGTCTCCAGCTGAGAAATTGTGACTACCCATCATCTTCTCAATCCTCGTAAAGTAAAACGGTAGAGTCTTCTCAGCCAAGTCCTGTGGGGAAATAAAGCACCAGGAATGAAAGAACCAAACTTCAAGTAATCGCATGCTTTCAGAGAAGAAAAGCTAATACTTCGCTCCACTGAGCACGCAGAGAGCGGAGACGCGCTCAGGCGCTCACCTTGCGGGCGGCAGCCTTCTGAGCTTCATCGGTCATATGAACCGTGGCCCCTATCTTAGCGCGAATGTCTGTGACAATCCCAAGCATCTCGTCAACACGGAGCCTCTGCCAGGATATCAGCGGGATACAACCCGACGGAGGGCTTCAGCTAAGGCGGCAGCAGCAAAGTGAGTTAATCGAGGACTCGGAATGACCTTTGGAAGGCCTCGGGCTTCCCTACCGATCCAACATAGCGCAGGATGGCAGTAGACTGAGTCGCCATGGTGCCATCCTCGAACTCCAGCACAGGCAACTGGTTCATAGGATAGACGTTTGCCGCCTTTTTGGTGGGCCAGTCTGCACGGTCGATACGAACATCCTCAAACTTGATGCCTGAGCGCAAGCATGAGGCACATACTGGCTCAGTGTCACTGAGTTAAGACTCACCTGAGATGGCGAGAGCCAAGCGGATGGGCTCACCACGATTTGGGGGCATCGAAGTAATGCACTTTGAGAACCATGAGTAGTTGAAGCCCAAAAGCAGCGAACTACGAGGAATCCAATTCCGTACCAAGAATGCCATCCCGGCTATGGACTTCACCGATTCTTCACTCCCGCGTACAACTCTTCACCTTCCTGGGAGGAAGTTCCCGGAGAAAGGGAGAGGTTTTCCCAGATAACTGTATTTTATTCGTGTTGCGTTTGGTTTGCAACAAACCGTTTGTTTCACAGAACGGGCGTGGCGAGAACTTCTCATCTGGAAGCGATCTGACCGGATCGGACGATCTCAGTTAAGATCAACTTGAGAGCTGCCGGTTAAACTTAGATTCAGCATGGTACTTCGCTCGGCTGTGAGGGACCGCGTCGCGACAAGGGCGCTCGCCTGAGCTCCGCCCAGAGGCCGAAATACATCATGCGATGCGACATTCTGTAGAGTTAAACCCGTAGGGTTCGACGAGGGTGAAACTAGTGCAGGGGCTTAGTCCTGGGCCCGCGCACGGCGCGGATCTCAGCTGCGTTCCGGCACAACGGTTTCAGGCCCCTAGCTGGGCGCGCGACGGCGACCTCACGCGAAGACCACGCCGAGACGCTAGTGGCTGAACTGGCCCCTAGCGTGCTTATTTTTTTTCCTTCTCCCCTAATGGAGACCCAACTCCCATCGCGGAGTCCCAGCTCCCTTCGTGGAGTTTCTCGCTCCCCTCGTGGAGTACGTCGGCTCCCTCCGAGGAGCCCCTCTACCTGGCTGGTCAGTGACAGGCTCTCACTCCGGTTCACGTGCGACTACCCATTCGCCCCGCTGTTGGAGTCTTGCGTTACTCTGCGGATTGGTTCGTCAGTTTGTACGCAAGTACCGTGTATTGGTGGCGACATAGCCCGTTGAGCTCATCATGCGTTTGCGTGCACAGCAGCACGCAGGCGCACACGCTGTAGAATCACCGTGCTGACCTCATGACAGGAAAGCCCGCCTTGATAGCAACAAACGCTGAACCTCGGGTGGAGGTATATAGAGTCACAGTGTTTCCACTCGCAATCCAACCGGAAACTCTTCCACTTTCGAGCACCGGAGAAAATGCATCCACTGGGCTATTGTTGGCGATAGATCCTCTTCTACAAAACTCAACAACGGGAATAGCTCACAGGAATCGTCCTTGTCAAGAGAACAGAAGAACTTCCCGACTCGGATGCAGGAAAGAGGAATAATTAAAGTTAACGACCATTGATTGTCTTAGTTCTGGGTTTTTATCTCGCGTTTTTCCCTCCATAGGGAGACAGCTGGATTCTCTCCAACGAGGCCTCGAAGCTTCGATAGACGGGGATAACCGTCGACTTTATCAATGGGGATCCCAGAGAGGACTCCCGAAGCCAACCACTCCAACACTCCGACCAATTCCTGAAATAGGAGTACGTGGAGTGGAGGGAGCAGGCTCATAAGACTCCAGGATTTCTCAGTGCACCTACCAAGTCAGCGATGGTCAGATTGTCCCCAACGGAGAAACTTGTGACCATCTATGATCTTCTCGATCCTTGCCAGGTAGAAATGGAGTGTGTCCTCCGCCAGGACCTAGGCATGAAGCCACTGCTCTAGCAAGACGAAAGTAATAACAAGCCATTCGCATCACCTTGCGAGCAGCTTCCTTCTGAGACTCATCGGTCATGTATATAGTCGCTCCGATCTTAGCTCGTACGTCGGCAACTATGCCTAGCATCTCGTCCACGCGGAGCCTCTCTCGATTATCCGCAGGGTAAAGGTTAGCCGAAGGATTGAGCTAAGCAAAGAAACGAGGGGTGAGAAGAAAGTCATTGCCCTGGATTCTCCTCACCGATGCAACATAGCGCAGGATCGCGCTAGACTGACAGACCATGGTGCCATCCTCAAACTCTAACACAGGCAGCTGGTTCATTGGATAGACATTCGCCTCCTTCTTGGCCGGCCAGTCAGCAGGCTTGATACGGACATCCTCGAATGCGATGCCTGCATGGAACCTCATCAGGTTTATAGTGTACCAAAGCGAAGGCTCGCCTGAGATTGCAAAGGCTAGACGGCAGGCCTCAGCCACACCAGCGATGTCGAAGTAGTGTAGTTTGAGAACCATTTGCCGGATAGCTGGATGGGTGAAAGCCTACGAGAGAGGTGTGCAGAAATTATATATCCGTGAACAAAAACTTTCAAAAAGTTCAACCTCACACTTAGTGAGTCACACAAAGGTTACCCAGACGAGATACTGAGCTTGCTCAAGCACGATTTGCAATGTAAAGCGAACAGTCGGTCTAGCAGCTCTCGCAGCTTCGCAGTGGTAACAGAAAATACAAACGTTCCGAGAAGGCCTAAAACGACATGTCGAGATTCGCTGCTTCACTGAAGCAATATACACAATGTGAACACCTATAACCAATGAGTCAAACATAATCGCTCTCACACACTGCCAGTAGCAGTCTGCCACTGCCGCCAAGCGGAGCAGCCCAATTGTGGAGCCGCCTGTGCGTTCTAGCTTTGCAGCAAAGGCCCCCATGGAAAACACAACAGAACTTGGATAGAGAAAATCACACATGATCAAAAGAATACCAAAACCTTCGTCGACTTACTCGACTCGACTACCGCAGGGACTGCGAGGTGGCAATCTAAGAGCTGGCGCTGACCTCCCGCTTCTCCCTCCATGCGGTAACCCTGGGGTCGGCGTGTACGTTTGACTGGATACGTTTCAAATTTGTGTAGGCATCGCAAAGGGTTGTTGGGTAACCATCAATATAGCCGCTGGTGAAAACCTCCATCATGTTGGTCAGTAACTGAAGACGGCCGATGACCGATCTGCGTGACGCAGACTGCGTCACATCCGCACTGCAAGAGGAAAAGGAACCCGGACACTTACCAGGTCGACAATGGTCATCTTATCACCAGTAGCGAACTTCTTATCACCAAACATTTCGTTCACCTTGCTGAACACGAACGGAATCTCTTCTTCGGCGAGGGCCTGCGAATAATCACGGCTCAACTTGGCCGAGCAATCATACCACAAAAGTGGACCACCTTGCGAGTTTGCATCTTCATCTCCTCGCTCATCTTCATGGAAGCAGCTGTCTTGACTTGGATGTCCTTGACCATATCCATAAGCTCGTCAATACGAAGGCGCTTCATCAAATCGGACTGGGGGTAAAGGCCGACAGAAGGATTTAACTGGGAGAGAAGGTCACTTGCGACGAAAAAAAACAACACCAACGACGACTTACAGATCCAACGTAACGAAGAATAGCGAATCCCTGGGTAATCATGGTGCCATCCTTGAGCTCTAAGACGGGAACTTGCCCGAGAGGGAACTCGGCCTTCTTAGCAGGAAACTCAGCGAAAGGAATTCGACAATCGTCGAAAGGAATACCTGAAGAACATCAGCCGCTACTTATCAACTACTTATGAAGTCACATTGAGACGTATGCGTGACATCATGCTACATCGAGTATTTACGAGGCAGGAGCAACGTACGGATCCAAGACATCAAAACCACCTGACACGGCAAATGCAATCCTAATGGGCTCGGCGGCACCAGGAGCGTCGAAATAATGAAGCTTGTACTCAGCCATTGAGGGGTATACAGTGAAAGAAACTGTAGAACACCACGGTAACCGACTCGCGGTTAATGTTACATGCTCAAGCTGCAGCGGACTTATCGCTAGCCCTGTTGTGACACCCACGAGTCGCACAAGGCGTTTCGCAGTGGCGTAACACAGAGCGCACCACCGCACATAGGGAGAGTGCGTATGGCATGGCGGCGGCTAATGTTAGGCCACGTATCCTCCCCCGTCAGGGATCGCAAATCGAGTTGAACCGAAGAGCGTATCATGGAGCCTCTTCCAGGAAGGGTAACTTATCATGGAGCTTCCTCGGGGGACGCAAATCAGCGCCGTGAGGAACTGCAACCTCACCGACGGGGTCACGTTAAAGAGGGGTGCGAACTGAAGTTCATCCGATAAACTTCAGTTCAGACGATGAACTTTATCGTCATCTCTCGCGGCTAATCCACGGCATTATGGTGTACTGATGCGGCCAGCTATGCGCTGATGCAGACACCCCGTGTAACCTCAGCTAACAGCTCTTGACGAAAGGGAGTCACTCGCCGTTACTATTTTACTGCCTATTGTAAACTTTCCTATGCGCTTCTCCTAAGTTCCATCGTAGCATTCATTCCGAAGCTCAAAAAATGACATCGACTTCTATGGGATAACCGTGCGCTCAAGATGAAGACGCACTGTTGCACTATGGGAGTTCCGCCGGCGCTCGAACAGCTCTCGCCCCCCAATCACTGACAACCCGACAACAGCAAACTACTGGTAGAAACCCAGATGAAACTAAAAGTATTCTGTTGTATACACGGTCTATTCGATGAGCCACGCTCTCGGCAACAGCGGGGAGCGACTTCACTTCGCGCTTTTCGCGCCAGAGCTGCACCGCAGAGTTGGACGCCACCAATTCTTGGATTCTCCGTATCTTCGCATAAGATGCCAAAATAGATGGCTGGATGTTTAGTTGTATGACGTTAAACATCCAGTAAAATACTGAATCGATAACCTGAAAACGACACCGAATAACAAAGTTCGAAAAATCACAAGCGATCATTGCTCGAAGATGCTGATCAATCGCGGCATCGCCGGAGCTCAGGTGATTTCGGCGAGGAATACAGGCTCATAGAGGCTCTAATGAGGTCAGATTCTTACCAGATCGGAAATTGTAAGGTGGTCTCCAGCTGAGTACTTGTTCTTACCGATCATGTGTTCCACTCTGTCGAAATAGAACGGGTAAATGGTTTTTAAAGAGTTCCTGAGCAGTGAAGAACAATAGCGAGATAAATATGATGAAGATGATGAAATCAATTGATATAATATGATTCTGCATTCCCATACGACGACAGAAAAACTCGAGCCCGACATGCACTCTCACAAGCGACCAGGAACCACACGATATCAGCAATAGGAAGCGCCTTACCTCCCTCGCCGCTTCTTTTGCAGGGCTGTCCTGCATGACATTAACAACCCTCGTCTTCTCTCTGATATCTGCGAAAGTTTCCATCAGCTGATCCACGCGTAGTCTCTCCAGAGGGTCATCAGGGTACAGACCATACGAAGGGCGCAGCTGAAATGAATGAAAAGACTCGACACATCCTAGGCCCCACTCAAGAAGCCGAAGAGAAATAACAAAAGGTACGCTTACGGAAGCCACGTATCTCAGAATGGCGTAGCTCTGGACAGCCATTTTCCCATCGGGGAACTCTAACACGGGTAGCTGGTCAAGCGGAAACACATGGTTTGGCTTGAGGTTCTTCGCCCACTCATCCCTCGAGATGCGGTGATCGATAAAAGGGATACCTACGACTCCTCACAAGTTCAATGAGGCACCCACAAGCGGACCACGACTGTCGCACGATTTACTCACCTTGAATGGCGAATGATAGACGAATCGGTTCAGCTCTAGCAGCTAAGTCGAAATAGTGGAGTTTCAGAAGGCTAGACATTGACCAATGAAGTTTGAACGATCTGCTTAGATGCCATGTTCTCATTCGAACCATATACCATTTCTTAATCGCTACACTCAACTTTCGCTCTGGTCATAAGCTAACTGAGCACTCTCACGTCCCTGATGAAGCTCTGAGGTGAGATGATAGCAGTTCTCATGACCGGGTCGATCAACCAATCACAACAGCATTCCGGCCGTATTGCGAGCACAGTAACTGGACCGCTCCTTGGTGGCTAGAATAAACACGATCTTGCAGAGGGCAGCGACACAAAATTCGCTAACGAGAAAGTTGTCCCGGATTGAGTCGTCAACTCGGCGTGGAGACAACCAACAGCACTCCACGGAATTTAATTGACTCGAGAGAAGCTCCTACAAGATTATTACAGGGGGCCTACCGTATAAAACCTGAAGCGAGCTCCGCCCTTTATCAAGGACATGGTGACGTTGGGCTTAGGAGACTGGGAACTAGCGTGCGATCAAGGGAGGCAGGAGCGGCAAACTGTCGGCTCCACTACCACAAGGCTGTGAGGGTAGAACCACGGTACGTCTCTACAGGCGACTAACGAATGAGTCATCATTTGTTTGCTTGAAGCTGCACTGTTTTAGGGACAGGAGCGGTATGATTCGGAATCACAGCAACGCAACCAGCGAAGCCGCTCACAGAAACGTCATGACATCCGCATACCCTCTCGCAGTGCACTTTTCCGAGCCTCTCGCTTATGCCGGGCTTTCGCAGCCCTCAATTTCGTCAGCTCCCGTGCATGCCGCCACGGTACTCCTCTCCCTCTCGCCTTCTTCGTCTTCTCTGCGTCGAAGGTCTTGGGGACTCGATCCAGAATATTAACCTCCACAGCGCCAGACTTGAGCAAGTAATCGACACTGGCGTTCGGGACATCGGCCACCCAGCCCGCCTCGGCTTTCCTCACTCTCTCCAGCGGACACGGTACGCGAGATTGGAGGGCATCGACCGATGGATACAGCGTATGATCAAAATCAGAGATCAGGACTGCTGTGAAGTCGGGCACCCCAGAATACAGCGAGACTCTACTCTTCTTCGGCTGCAGCTGAGCGTCAGTGTTCAACAGCGATACGACTCTTGCTAGGACTTCTCTCGCCTTCCCTTCAGTCACCAATTCTCTAGCGATATCTTCAAGGCACTTCCAGGAGCTGGACGGTACCGATAATATCTCAGTCGCGACGGCCGCGTAAGCGTGCGATCTTAACTCCTCTTCAGTAGGGAGGCTGCTGTTCTCGAAGTTCTGCTTAGTCGCTTCCATGATTTTTTGCATCATCGGCCAGTCCCCTTTGTCATACAAGGTGATGACCTCACCCCCTCGCCGGCCCTTCCCGGTTCTCCCAGCTCTGTGTATATACCCCGTAGGATCCTCGGGTGGCCGGAAGAGGATGACGTACTGAAGGCCAGGCAGGTCAATTCCACGGCTGAGCAAATCGGTAGTGACCAGGAAACGTATTCGTCTACCGCGGAAGGAGTTCAGCAACCAGTCACGCTGACTCTGTGGCATATCCGAGTGCAAAGGCTTAACACCGAGCGCTTCGACAGCTGGGTGCCTGGCGACGGCCAGGGCCTCTTTGGTGGTATTCGCGAATATGAGTGCTTGGCTGTCCGCTGCGAGTCCCCTAAGGACATGACACAGCCCGCGATACCGAGTTAGGTTAGCGCGCTCAGGAAGCCGGATCATCCTGTGAGTTGTCGATCGAACGGTGGCCGGCTGGCGGTAACCTGAGGCAGAATGGCAGTCCGAGACTCGGCGCCAAAAGGATCAGACACCTCAGATCCCCTAAGAGCGGAGGTGGACGACGAACAGCTCTCATGCATGGGGCACCGCCCGCCTTACTGAAACCACTGGCGACCAGGTCCACCTTAGCTGGGTTTGTTCCACCCATCTCCGTTACCTTACTAACTACAGCGTCGGACATCGAGGCCGAGAATACCACAGTTTGCGGAGAGAACGGCTTCACTTGAGCCAGCAGCGACTCCACGTGAGCGTTAGTTTTGGTTCCATCTGATACGGACTTCCTCCCCACAGGGTGTTGCAGTTCCATGGCACGTAATCCATGCCCACCTTTAAGCATAGCGTCAGCTTCGTCAAGTACCACTATCCGTATTTTCCCCACTGGTATCGCTCCGTTCGTTATCAGCTGCACTATACGGCCAGGAGTCCCGATAACAATCTGTCAGTGGGATGGACCGATGGCGGCAAGTTGCTATTCCTTGACGAGCAGTAGCCGCTACGAACTCATTCATCACTCATGACCTCGGGGTTGCTATTCTCGATCTCTCTCACGAGAGCTTTCATATTGCCGTGTCCTCCAGTTGCCAAAACGACTGTAGCCTGGGGTATTAGGGACAACAGAACCGATGCTACCTGGCAGGCTAGGCGGTGACTGCTCAAATCTCGATAGATGATTCCCAGTACTTGCCGACTCAGTTCCCTGGATGGAAGTACAACGAGAGCTGCTCCTGGACCGGAGAAGCGTTCGTTTCGCAACCGTTCCGTTATTGGCAGCAAGTACGCAAGAGTCTTGCCGGTACCGGTCCGGGCCCGACCAATGAAAGATTGCCCCCTGACACAAAGCAAACAAAAGTCGAACGAGCCGGATGGCGGGACCACAAAGCAAACAAAAGTCGAACGAGCCGGATGGCGGGATCGAACCGCCGACCTTCAGTTTACAAGACTGACGCTCTACCACTAAGCTAAACCGGCTTGAGAGCTGCTCACGCAAAATAGTGGCGCTGGCGTGCGAATCAATGGACGCAATATAAGGCCACATACGCCTATGTCCCACATATCCCCACATCCTAGAAACCACGCAACAGCGCGAGCGGCCCAATCACTGAAGAAGGAGATCTTACTTGATGATAGGTTCAAAGGACTTCTCCTGAATGCGAGTGAGGCCCGCAAATCCCATCGCCCGCAAGGCGTTCTTCATGCTATGCGACAAGAACCCGATAGAGTCCAGTGATGCCACGTTACCGGCAGCGGTTGAAAACCCTCGCACCGTGACGCAAAACATTGGATAAGCACTTCGAGGGATTCGTAGTCAGCCGCAGTCGAAGAGGGCGCAGCAATCCTCCCATGGGAACGCCTTTCCTTGCACTGATAACACAAGCCAAGATATCCCTATGGGTCGGAAATTATTGGAATGCTGCATCCTTCTTGCAGCTAATTCATTGTCCCATGCATGTTGAGTAGAAGCCCTCGACTATTGAGCGGATACCGTCTGACCCTCCCCTGGCAGCGCCGCTGTGAATTCAGCCACGAATCTCTTCCCTAATTCCACAAGCTTCGCCCTAGCACTGAAAGATAAGGAGAACTGGCCCAGCGTATCGTCAAGGTTTGCCGCACGGTCTTTCAGATTTGTTCGAGCAAAGATGAATCGGCCGAGAAAACTCTTCGTCCTGTCAACTCAGTGACATTGCAGTAACAGAGCCACTGCCCCCAATTACACTCTGTCATGCTTCGCCCGCTTCTCTGCCATCCTTCTCTGCTCCTCAGCCGTTCTCTTCTTCCCATTCAGCTCACTCAGCTCTGCCTTCCAGGCCTGTGCTTCGCGCGCTAGTCGCTTCTCCCGCTCTGACACTCGTGACAGCAGGCTGAAACCGCACAATCTCCACTCCCGACCGCCATAAACGCGAGCTGGATAGGCTCACTCGTTCATGCGCGCCTCATGCTGAGGATTCGGCTCCGCTTCCTTGGCCGAGAATGCCTGCCGCTGTGCATTCAGCTTCGCGACTGAACAGGAGGAGAAGTGACTCTCCCGCGGCGAGAATTCCTCGGCGCACTTCGATGGGCCGCCTCCTCCTTCAACTTCCCGGCGTCCCTCATCACTGCCGAGATATCAGCATCGTTAGTTCGCCTGTCCTCCAGAGTTCGTAACGTCTGCTTGTGAACAATTACGCAGCACTAATACGGCAGGCAGGAATCGAACCTACGACATTCGAGTCCTACCTCTTCCATCTTCGCCCTATCCGCCCGAATTCCCCGAGCCTTCTTCATCAAGCCCCCAAACCTGCCGTTCGTCTCGCGCCAGTCGCTTGTTCTCTCCCTCGCCGCCGATAGCTTCCTACATGCCAATACCATCACAAAGGCACGGTCGAGAACCCAGCAGTCGCCCAGGCAGGACCACCCCTACGCCAGCTTCTCGTCCAGCGTTCTCCGCAGGGCCGCCTCTCTTTCCTCCGACTTCTTATGTTTCTCCACGACCTTTTCGGGGTTCTCAACCACCAGGCTGGTCACCTGACGTTCCCGATGCCCACTACGCTGAGAGAGCCTCTTACGTGCTTCAGCTCCTCCTTCTTCGCTTCAATAACCTGTCGTCTCTCACTGGACTCCGCAGTCAGTTCGGCCTTCACCCTCTCATGCTCCTCAATAGACGTAGTCAACGCTTCCTTAGTCTGCCCCAGGGTGCCTACACGACCCTCCTCCTCCTACCACCCAACTGGCGGCCTTACGAAGTTCCTCATCCAGGACTTTCCTATCGTGCTTCACTTTCGTCAAGGCTGGCTTGAGCCTCTCCCGAGTTGCCTCAACCTACCAGCCCTAGCCTCTCCGTCCAATAGCACCCTCATCTACTACATCTAGCAAGGCACGCCTGCTCCGTTCAACCTTCTCCTGCGTTTCTATCAGCATATCCTCCTCATCCGCTCTCATCTGCTCTATACTGCTGATCTTAGGCTGCGTCAGTACTATGTACTTATACCTGAGCCGCCCTTACCATCGAGCTCTCCCCTCGACCCTCGTGGCTCTGCGTGGAGGCATTCTACCCGAGACAACCGCTGAGTTCCGACATCAATAGCAGCTGCACTTCGATGCAGCTTCAGCGTTAGGATAGCAAGCGTGCAGTGGGGATAATCCCCCAAGTCAAGGTGAACCGCACTGAGGGCGATTGGCTGACCTTATGTAGTTGATAAGGGCCGACACAAGCATCCTCGTTCGCTTGGTATCCTCATAGGGCGAGACGACAGAGCTGATAGCGACAGGAGGACAGACAGAGCGAATCTAAGGTCGACTCTGGCCCTCAATGAATGCTGGGGTACTGCCCACATGCTCTGCAGCTCGGAGGAGGTAAACGTAGGTCCACTTAACTTGCCGAGACATGAGCATGGATGGAGTGGTACTCTCATGCGCCGCCCGCTGCCCGAGGAACTCGGAAGGCACACTGAATCAAGACCATCATCACCACAGCACCACGTCGCCTCGACCCCTGTACTTCAGCTGTTCTTCCGTGAGGTCCAAGGCACCGACAAGCAGGGCGTCGAAGGTCACACGTAGCACCTCAGCAGGGCAGGCGCTGAGGTCTTCTGGTTGTAGGGCTAGGATAGACGCCTGAGACATCCCCGTAGGGGTGACTGCAGGGGAAGGCTAGTACTCCCACCTTGAGCTTCGGTGGGACTATGACGGCGAAGTCCTCCTTGAGCACCTCCACTATCTGTGCAGCGGTTAGCTTGGGAAGCTACCTCTTACCATAAGAAGGAAAGTCAACAGACTGAGGTACTCTGATCCAGGATCACCGTCGATTTGCCTTCCTGTAAAAGCGAGATAGGATATAGTCGCAGAGGCACCAGCAAGGGGACGAACCTGCGCGGGAGCGCCTGCGTGGAAAGAGATCAGGGCGGGCCGCCCTCTCCACCACCGTGATTGTGAGAAGCCGGACGCTAGAAACAGCTAACGCGACGCTATCAGGAAGAATAAATAATACAATAAACATGCTCGATTGCCCTCCTCATCCTCCACTGGATGCTGAGTTGAAGAAGTCAGTGATTTGTCGTTGGCTCTGCTGACTACTGCCCGCTCTCCCCCCGACCCTTCGCCGTTTCAACGGAGCCTTAGCTGGGCGTGGCGCCGCCTCCCCGATATCAGAGTCGCTCGAGAGCTCCACTACTGCTCCCGTCACCGAACTGGATGGAGACGGGCCGGAAGCCCCTTGTGGAAGGTAGCTGCAACTCGAGCCTCCAGGGCCCACCAAATCACCCAGGACGAGGTTATTCCGTCGATTGTTGGCAGCGCTGGGTGCAGCAACGCTCTGGTCAGCTCTCGCCTTAGCGGGCGCAGAGGGTTGGGCCTCTTCCACCTCCAATAAATTCCCCAGTAGATCCTCGAGGGGGCAGGTCTCTGAGCTTCCCGTCTCTTCAGTCGCGGTTCGCCGCAACTTCGGCAGAGGAGCTGCTGCTGGCTGCGACACTTCACTCAACTGCGACGCCCCCATGACCCGAGTAGCATGCCTCTGCAGTACCCCAGGGTTCGGCTGGAGTGACGGCTGAGGCTCCTTCTGCTGCTGCTGCCGTGGGCGTCTCCCCCTGCCAGCGTCCTCATCCTCTGCAAGACGCTCTGCTCTCGAGTGCTGCTGGTCAGCTGCCTCTCAAGGCCTCTCCTCATGACCCGCTCGTGTGCTGTTAGCCCCACCTTCTTCCTCTTCGCCACTGGGCTGCGGCAATTGGCCCGGGCCTCCTGTAGCTCTTCTTCCACTGCGTTGAGTTCAGCGGTGAGAACCTCCAGGTCCTCCTCCGGTCGCCGGTAGGACTCCAACAGCTGATGCCACTCCTGCTCCACAGCCCGCAACAGCACGTCGATATTCCTATTATTGACAATACCATCTCTCAGCCGCTTCACCTCGGGGCGAGGCTCTCTCACAGGCATGTCTTCGCGCACAGCGCCCTGTATACTCCGCAATTCTTCCAACTTCATCTGCATCTCCTGTTCTACCGTGTACATCCTTTCCTCTGCAGACTGCTTCTCTCGCTTAGCCCTCCTAAGAGAAGCTCTCAGCCTCTCCAGCTCCCCTTCCGCTGCCTCGCACTCCTCCGTGAGACTCTCCGTTACCGACTCTACACCCTCAATGCGCTCCTCGAGCTTCTCATTCTCCCGTTCAATATCAGCGATATCCGCCTGCAGCCTGGCAACAGTGTCAGGGTCATGCGGCAGCAGGTGGTCCTCTAAGCTCTGCACTTCCGGTTTCAGCCGTACGGGCTTGCTCTTCTGCTCTGCCTTACATTCGGGACAGGTCGGCGACCTGAGCAACCGGCCGTGGACTCCTAAAAAGCGTCAGCGTTGTCCGAGAGAGTTTCGAGGATTGCCCGCGCCCTCCCTCGAAGTCCAGCGAAGGGGAAAAATAGCGAAAATTGGAACGGCTTCCTCTAATTTGACCATCGGCGAGGCTGGGCCCGCTCTGTATGCTGGAAAAGGTGAGCGGGGTCGGGGTAGAAGAATGAGAGGCAGCCCACCTCTTCATCCACTGACTCAAGCATTGCTCATGGTAAACGTGCTTGCATTCAGTGGCCACCAGCTGAGGCACCTCACCATGGGGACCAACAGCCCCCACAGGGTCCATACAAATCGAGCATGTTGACATTCACAAGCGTAAAACAGGAGATGATCAATCCAAGTCCACTGGCCAGCCCTCCCACAACTAGACGCAACACACCGCCGTAGGATAGCACACATGCAGTTCGCGATCACTCTGTGCTCATCAGGGCCTTCAGAGCAAGTGGGTGCTCGGAAGACGAGAGATCGAGAACCCCGAGCTTGCCCCGAACTCCAACGATCGGAAAGGCGGCCCCGAGGAGCTCAGAATTAAGAACGGGCGTTGGTGAACTGAGTGGCAAGAAAGAGATCCAACCTGTGACGGGAGAAGAGCAGCATTATCGAGGAAGAAGGATTCCTGAGATCGATGCAGGGACAAGTCCGGTATGGCTTCTTCCTATGAACTCGCCGCAATATCGTCCCCGAGAGCCTTGTTTCGAGATGGAGTAGAGGATAGCTACAGAGGAATACAGTCCGGAACTCTACCTGTCCGCCACCATCACGCCTCCTACCAGCCTTAGCACGCATTATCACCGCAGAAGTGAATCTCGGCTGACCCAGTTCCAACTTACACTGAACGCAAGGCAACCATAGGTTCCAAACAACGAGTCACAGTTAAGCACACTGAACATGGGCGAGTGATGGGGGTGGCTCGGTAGGTCAGAAACAGTTCATCACAGCACAACTAACTCTTTCATGAGCCGCTAACAGCAGTCAAACACACCAACAGTACGCCTGCGACGTCGGCAGGTAATCAGGAAATGTCCACATGGCCCAGTTTTCCCAAGTACTTCAAGCCATTCTGCTCGCCGCTTCGGCTTCCTTGACAAATTAAATAGAGCGTCGAGAAATCTCCTCCCTTCTTTCCACAGATGCAAAAAGAATTCGGCAGAATGTTTTTATAATCCAGGATCCACTGCACCCGAGCAACCTGTAAGTTGAAGTTCCAGCTGTTCTCCACCGAAGGCCCCATCACAAAGCACGGTGCGCCCTCGTACCTAGTCGGTGAGAGTTGAGCAGTGGGGAACGAGATAACCTCTCCAGTCACCGACGTGAGTGTCAAGTTGCACGATCGACCCGAAGTGGATGAGTCCGTGTAGACGCGAAGATCGATAGCCGTCCATTTAGTTCTGTCCAGCTTTATAGCCTTGAATTGTCCATCCAGTGCCATGGAGGGCTGAACATAGGAAATCTTCGTTGGTGGCTCCTCCAGTGGTTCACTAGTGCTCGCCGGAGCACCTCTCTTGCGCGTCTCAGCAGCCGAGCTAGCAATCTCCTTTTCTACTGGTGTTTGTAGTTCCTCCGCTACTTCCACGGGCCTTTCAGCGCTGCCGTCAGGACGAGCCACCACCGCCTCAGCGCTGCCTGTTTCTCCTTGAGGTTCAATCAGCACGACAACCGGCATGATGTGGATTTTCGAGAAGAATTCCGTTATCGCGTCTCTCTCTACGGACACCAACCCTTTTTCTGTCCAGCAGAAGAAGATATCATCGAGTGCGAATCCCAGTTGCATTCGGGCTTCGAAGTTGAGAAGAAATGCATCGATCTCGGTCTCCATGAGGAAGTCGAAGCACGCATAAACGGCAACTCCCCACAATTCACCAGAGTCGGGGTGAGCGAGGGCCTTTCGACGCAGCGGACTCATAGCCGACAGCTCCACATCGCTAGAGTTGACGGTAGTGCTGAGCCTAGCGAGCTGAACATCCCCTGACGTATCTACATGCAAGGACAGTTCATTGAAACCCCCACCACCACCCATACGACCCACCGTGCGGTATGTACCAGAGAGGAGCTCGCTGGGACGAACTGGGACGTATCCGTCGGGCCCAGTCGCGCTACTGGTAGCTTTCCCTTACTAGAAGAATGAGAGCGGGGATGACGTGTTTCATCGATAGAGTCAAAGTAAAGTGCGGAATCAAGGAGAGTCGCGCGCTCCAAATGAGCTCAAGAGGGGAAGACGGGAACGGGAAAATTGTTGAGGAATGCCAAGATTGCCCAAGATCACCAAGGCATCCAGATGGTTGATCATTGGAAGGACTCCACAGGGGAGACTTAAGTTACAGGAGCCTCCTTTTCCGACTTGTTTCTGAACCAACCTCCTTTATCACGCAATGGTAGCTTCCGCGAGAGCTCAACACCCCAATCGGTCCAATCAGCACCCTAGCGGGCTTGTCCAAGGGGTATTTCCGCTTAAAAGATTCTCGAATGGCAGTACTTGAGAACATAGATCGATCGCCGAATTGATGCTCTATTAGACGATCCTCATGGCGATGGCCTGCATGGACGTCAGAATAGTTCAACATCAAAATTTCCAGCAAGTGAAGGGCAGCTCCCAAGTCGACCACGGACGAAATCCGTCTACACCCACCTCGGAGACCCTCGCATCAGACCTGATGTCCAGGATGACTGAAATCCCCATAAGATGGCAAAGGACAGCAGAACGGAAGTGCGC
This sequence comes from Perkinsus olseni, assembly GCA_013115135.1. Taxonomy (NCBI): domain Eukaryota; phylum Perkinsozoa; order Perkinsida; family Perkinsidae; genus Perkinsus; species Perkinsus olseni. The sequence continues at coordinate 42,615 of JABANP010000258.1, read as the reverse complement.
TCAGCGTGCCGAATCGAGAACTGGCCGCGTACCAACTGGCACGAATCGTGAACATGGAAGAAGATAGTTTTCCCCCACTTGACCCAACCCGCGACTCCAATTCGATCAGCGACACCCTCGGGTGAGAGGTCGGTCCCTCTCGTCTCATTGAAGCCCATGATCGCAGGCATAGTTATAAGAACTACACAAGACCTAATTAAAAAGTTCGCCAACATCCTCCCACGATTGCCTCAGACCAGCATTGATATGGAACCCCATTACAGTGATTCACAAAGACTCCGGTGAACTTCCCCGATCTCATCCACTGTTCACTCGGTCCGCTCGCTCTCCGTCCACTCCTGCTGTTTGACTGCCGCCGACACTGGCCTGTCTCCCACCACGGCAATCGACACGCAGCCTATTGAACATGCACAATCTCACAAAATAGAGGGGAATATCTTCAAGCCATGGACACTAAACTCGAGGCAGTCTGGCACAGAACGACAACCACAACAAACATGCTCTATTGATAGACATGGAAGGAAGATAGCAAAACATGATCACACTGTTTCTCCGTGTTTGTGACAAATGAAACCTTCCAACTATCGGCTAGTTGGAAAGTATCCCAGCAACCGGGACGAGGGAGGCCCTCTCTCTGTGGTGCCCGTAGCTCCTCGAACACCCCATACCCCGCTGAACCCCAGAGTAACATAACCCTCCACTCCCGTTCCACAAACGCGCATCGAATTTGTGTAGGCCTTCAAACAATCCATAGTTTTGGCGACCCGAGAAAACTCCGTTATGAATAGCTGCTGAAGATCCGGACCTCCAACGGCTTCTTTGAACATGAGACACGACAACCCCAAAAACTGTGTTTGTACTAGTCGAACGGTCGGGAAGATGATGCGCTCTCCGGCAACAGGATAGAGCGTCAAATCGCCTAGCCTCTCGGCAGTCGCAAAGTCAGTGTGGATGTTGAGACTGATAGCTGTCCATTTAGTAGCATCGGGCTTCTCAGCCATGAATGCTCCGTCCGGGACGAATGACTCAACGTTAGCAACCTTAGTCGGCGGCGGCGCTGATGCTACTGGCATCGGGGCTTGTCGCTTCAGGGATCCAGCTGACCTAGTAATGCCGCCCTGACCGGCTGCTTCGGCTGGTGATCTCCTAGTTGCTTCTGAGGCTCTCTTGCTCCTACTTAGCTCAGTAGCCACAGGCATCGTGCCACCTTGTACTCCGCCAGGCCCGGTAGCCACAGGCATCGTGCCACCTTGTACTCCGCCAGGCCCGGTAGCCACAGGCATCATACCAGCTGGTACTCCGCCAGGCCCGGTAGCCACAGGCATCGTGCCACCTTGTACTCCGCCAGGCCCGGTAGCCACAGGCATCGTGCCACCTTGTACTCCGCCAGGCCCGGTAGCCACAGGCATCATACCAGCTGGTACTCCGCCAGGCCCGGTAGCCACGGGCATCATACCAGCTGGTACTCCGCCAGGCTCCGTCAACTCCGGCATAGGACAGGCTTTCGTGAAGAGTGCCGTGTCCCTCTCTTGCTCCAGAGACACTAGCCCTCGATCGGTGACGCAAAAGGCGATATTACGGAGACTGAATCCGAGGTTGTTCTGCGCTTCAACAATCCATCGAAACCTATCCATGCCTTGAAGAACGAAGCCGAAACATCCGTACACCGCAACCCGCCCCAAGGCTCTCCCAAAATACCCATAGAGATTTTCAGAGAAGAACAACCAGTTTAAGGGAAGTGCCTGGGACATCACGCGACGGGTGGAACCAACAACGGTACTGAGCTTGGCGAATTGGGCATCTCCTGACGTCTCCACATGCAAGGACAGTTCACTGCCACCACCACCACCACCACCCATGCGACCCACAGTACGATATGTACCGGAGAGGAGCTCGCTGGGACGAACTGGGCAGTAACCGAGGTTTGGGGTCAATGCTGCTCGAGGCTGTCCTAGTTAGCAAAGCTAGTGAGAGAAGATAGCGTATCACTGGGGTGGTCACGAGCATAGTACAGAGAGACGGGGCAACTGGAAGGAAAGGGCAGCGGGGAACACTCACAAGTGAAACGAGACATCAGTGAAAAAGCCGTTGAGAAATGGCAAGGTTGCCTAAGATCTCCAAGATGCGCTTCGATTGCTTGACTTTTTCGTTCCGACGGAAGAACATCGTAGTGTGATAGCCGAAAGTCGACGCCTACTCGATACCATGGGCGCCATCGTGTCACCAGGAGTGTCTCCGTCATCCAGCCTTGCGGTCCTGGGCTCTCATCGTCTTGTATGAGGCTAATCGTGCACTCTCGTGAGTGCACGGCTGCGCGATTGGGCTGGATGGGTTGTTCTTCGGTCAGCGTTGGAATTATTGTGGTTCATTTACCACTACTCTCCACCCAAGCATGAGCAGCAGCCTTCTTGTCGTCCCCTCGGACATCACCATCATCGAGGAGAAGAATAAGATCGCCAAGAGACGCGTTCGTACTCCTCGAAAAGACTGGCCTTGCCCTCATGTTTCCGATATTCCACTGGCGCTACTCTAAGCCGGACAAGCACGACATGTACAACATCCTCAGGCGTAAGTTCGACCCCTCGGCCAGCGACCCGGCCATTGACGTGTGCCGCAGAAGACAGGAGAGTGTCCGTCGCAGAGTCATCGCACAGAACGGTCTGGTGCCTGGCCTACTACTAGGGGTTAGTCTACCTTGGTGGAGCTTGAGGAGATACAACTACCAGAGCAAGCTCATCGTGCTGCCCTTCTGTGCGTACCTGGGTGCTATATGTGGCCGTATAGCTGGGCATGGTTTGAGTTGGAGATGGGTCGAGACGGACCGTCAGAGAATGCTCGGTAACTTGCCGGCTAAGGTGTATTACAGGCCGAAGACCACAGCCAGTCCACCACCGGCGGCGGCGACTGAAGGGGAAGAAGAGTAGTCCAAGCGGTGATCAGTTTTTGAGTATCGACAGCAGCGGGTGATGTTAGTATCAGTATCATAGAGCAAATAGTCGAGTCAGCGGCAGTCAACGACGCTGGAATCCCCTCGTGAGCGCTTCACTACTACTGTCGTCAAGTGCATACCGCGGCTGGGGTATCTCCGTCGATCGCTAAGACTTGGCTTCATGACATATTCGTTTTTTTCGTATTTTGGTATGGCTTGCGTTGCAGAGGGTATAACAGCGTGGTCTGGCTGCCAAGGCCGATTCTGGCTCATGACAAGTTGATTGGCACTTTTTATGGGTACTTCGCGATGCCGTGCAGTTGCCGTGGTGACAAGGGCACGTACAAAGATTACTAGAGTGGTGGGCAATGACGCCAGAGTGTGTGCGTCCACTGCCAGGAAGAACCAGGTGTAGATCATCATACTGGCTGAGTGTTCTCTATTATCTACTCAGTCGCTCAGGATCTCGTCTCGGCCTTCCGTCACGCCGCCCTGGCCATCCCTCCGAGGGACACGCTGACTCTCCACAAATCACCCCCGAACGCGATTCATAGATTTGCCCTTTGGCCGGCCTTGGTGAACAAGGCAATGAGAAGACTTCGCCGGCTTCCTGCCAGCGGGGCTCATAATCTACTTCTGCACATAGCGAGATGTCGAGGCCCCCGGGGTCCGGATCCGGTCACGGTGGCCCCCCTGTGCCGAGCTGTCCTGATGAAGATAGTGTGGCATGAGCGCGATGACCCTCATTGGTTGAGGACAGCGGCAGGGGCATGTGGCCTGGCGGTCAGTCGTGTAGGCGTCGACTGGAACGCTCATATTCCGGTACGCTATCGACCGGCAGTTTTGAAGGATGTCTCTCGCGCTGTGGAGTCGGTCGCGGAGGCCATCGGGCCAACGACGGATGGGGCAAGCATAGGCTATGTGTGCGAGGCAGCGAGGACCCTTGGGCTGGAGTCTCGGCAGTTCACGAATGTTGTTATGGACGCTGTGGCAGACACCAGTGACGAAGGGCGTAGGTTCGGGCCCTTGCCTCTAGTGCAAGTGGTATCCTTCCTAGCCGACTACGTCTCTGCTGACCCGTCTAGGAGCCTGCCTGAGGGCTTGGATAAGATAGTGGAGTGGCGGTTGTCCTGTCATTGGCCGGAAGTGTCGGGGCAGAATGTCGCGCAGTTGTTGGGCTCCATGGAATGCCTGGGGTGGCTTAGTGACAAGTTCATCATCAACTGTGCGCAGAGGATATCTTTTACCCTACATGCGAGCTTGCGACCTCAAGATACCTTCAAGATTCTTCCGATTTTTCTACGTCGAGCCGACCTCCAAGATACCACAATAATAAGTGCCATCCAAGCCCTTGTGGGTCGTACCATACTTTTTTCAAAACTAGACGTTGGCTCGGATGACGTAATGGCCCTGGTAGAAGTCTGGAGAGATGCAACCCGGACCGGTCATGGCCCCCTCTTCCCGAGCGGCTTCCGACCATGGTTGCGAAATCAGTTGGCAGTGAGAGGCGAGGAGGCTGTGAACAGGCATAGTGTGATGGCCTTGCTGGAGGCAATGCATACAGGTAGGGGAAGGCTTCGGGTTGTCTTCGTCGCACACTACATACATCGTGTCTCATTTTCTTTGTGTAGGTCGACCCCAAGCGAGAGATGCCCTCAGTCTGGAGATGTCCGGAGTCTTGCCTGTCGCGGCGGATCAGGCCACGCTGTTGAGGTATCTTCACTACCTTTCCTTTTACTTCGCACAAGCTGAAGGAATTTCTGAGGTTGCCTTTGGCCAATCGAGGGAATCTTCGGAGGTCATACCAGCCCGCAGTACTCCTGGGGTCCTTCGACTGGACGAATGCTTTGCTGAAGGCAGTCAGTCCCGGGTGACCTAGCGTCTCTGGCCGTGGCCCTTGGCGTCTGTGCTAGAATAGGTCGGGTTGATTCTGCGGTGGCTGTGCTATACCGAGTGAGGGGTAGTGGGAGGACGGCCATGGTTCCTTCCGGGAGTCCGAGGGAGTGGGCGTTGTGGGCGGGCATATACGACTCAATGGCTCGTCTTAGACTCAAGAGCCTGTGTCCGGAGCGCTTGGAGTTGGCTGCACCGGAGAGCCTGTCGGAGGCGACCAGAGCATTGCTTGTGCATGCGTGCAGTAATCTTGATATCGAAATTGACCCCTTGGGGATCTTACTTGGACCTGGTGGGGCCTTTCGATGGGACGCACTGTCAGCAGAAGGGATGGCCCAGCTCCTCGTGACGTTGTGGGAGTATCTTGACCCGACAGCCGTCGTTTCACTGGTGCCTCGGATAATATAGCCCTGCAGGGAGAGGCTGCGAGTCCGCACCAAAGCTTGCGTGACGTCATTTCTGCTGGTCTGGAGGCCATAGTGTCCCGGCTAGAGGGCCTCCCTGCGGGTACCGATCTACCAGCGTCCCTTCCCTTTACTGACAGCGATGGTGAGGACGGCCTTTCGTAGCGATTCCGAGGCGCGCGACACGATTCAGCTGCCCCTACGGGTCGTGGAGGTGTTGGGTAATGTGTCCGAGAGCTACAGCGCGAGTGAGTCGTCGTCCTTCTCACCAAAGTCCAGCAGCGGGTGTCGAACTGAGGTCTACTCTACCCTCAAGAGGGTGGTTAGTATAGACGAATGCCTGCCTTTCAAAGAATCCCTCGTAACGGCTGTGAGAGAACGGCAGCGACTGCGAGTAGGGGATAAGTCCCGACTGGTCCTACAAAGACGGGTAGGCGGGGATGGTCCTCATTTCCCAGTAGCTGGGCTCGAGGAGGCGTTCTCCTGCCGCGAGATTTCTGACGCCGGGCGATGGTCGGACCGGTCACAGTCGATGACCATAGCGCGGAGAGTGGACTCTGGCTTGTGCGGAATCCCGATTGACCTATTGGTCTATCAGGAAACGGTACTAGAAGGGCGGGGAGTGGTACCCTTCTTTGTTGGTGGGGGCGTGCGCTTTTTGCGTGAGCCGAGAGCCGTTGAACCTGGCGATGACGTGACTGAGAAATTGAGGGAGAAGTTCCGAGCGGCGGCTGAGCGTGTGGAGGCTCGGCATGTTGATAATGAACCATGTCGAGGTGGGGATCAGCTTCAGTCTATGTTTGTGAAATAAACATGTTTCCGACAACCGGGAGGACTCGAGTTCGATCCCGGCGGGTCGCATTCTTCAAGTGGACTTCGCAGGTTTTTTTACTCTTGTACCATCTAAGCTACCCCCGACTAGCCTATTACTAAAGCGTTCTCACCACTGCAATGCCTCCTTCTCAGTACGCAAATGGGGACAGTACCGGCAGCGCGGGGGAGTCGTCCATCCCACAGGATATGGACCTCTATGACTTACTCCATGTCGCTCGAGACAGCGACTCGGACGCCATTCGTCAGGGCTACTTAGATCAGAGCAAACTGCATCATCCCGACAAGCGAGCTTCGCAAGGAGGAGATCCTGAAGCGTTCAGGCGGATCAACTATGCTTACCGGGTTCTGTCCAACCCCACTATGAGGTCCTTTTATGACAAGTATGGTCTTGATGGCATCAGTCTGGCCGACGGTATAGTCGTGAAGCAGGACGAGACACTGGCCAACCTAGAGCGACGAGTGAGAGCGATGGTCCGTGGCAATGAGGAGATGAAGGTGCAGAGGATGTTCCAGCTACAAGGGGAGATGACCACCGGCCTGAAATTCAGAGATTGGCAGGAAGTCCCGCAATGGGCTTATACAAGCTTTACTCACGGAATGGGGATAACCGCGGGAAGACACAACTTCACAGTAGTCACTGCAAGCCACGTTCAAGCCAATGGTGGCGGCGTCGGAAAGATGACATATTTTGGCAGACTGGATGGAGCCCGTACATGCAAAGCCGAGTAATGGTTGATACTGTAGCGGGTCAATGGTGGCCACCAGCGTTAGAAGCTGTGGTTACTCGACAAGTTGGTCAACACTCGACTCTGAGGCAGACGGTGTCCTGGACGCAAGTGGGTGGCGTGGGCGCTGCGATGACGTGGGGGCTCCAGCTCTTCAAGGACTGGGCGGGCAGCGTCACTCTGGCTGTTGGTCATGGCAATCACGCGGCATTCGAGATTGAGAAGACGAATCCCGAGGTCGGCAGCGACGAGGATCTTGCTAGGATGAAGGCATGGGACCGCTGTACTATGAAGTACAACTTTTCTCCATCGAAGGGGTGAGGGGAACATCGCCTTCGAGGCCAAGACGGTGCTGCCGTTTAGTGGTGGCTTCGAGGTCTCCTGCGGGCCCACAATGTCTCTGGCAGCCGGTGCCGGAATTGAGCTGAAGTGCTCACAACAGCTGAATGGTGCAGAGAGCTTGAGTGACTGGGAAGAGCTTGACGGAGCCTTCCCAACGCTGGTCCAGTGGTCACTGATGCTGCGGTGGCCCAACTTCGATTCGGCGATATTGAAGTTCCGCTTCACTCGTGGTGGTGCTGCCTTCACCATCCCGCTCGAGTTCTCGGTGCCCGGCGACAACACTGGTGTTGCTATAGCCACCAGCGTGTTTTTGGCAGCTCCCCTTGCAGTGAAGGTCGTTCGAGAGACAGTGCGAAAGGCTTAAGAGAGACTGATCAAACGCTATATACCAAACTAGACCGTCCGTAGTCGATGTAGTATCAACAACCGTTTCGTGAAAACACTAGGTGGAGTTTCTTGTGTTGAGGGATGAGTGCTTTGTCGCCGTCGTTTGGGGAGGATCGGACACAACGTGCTGTCTCCCTTTTCTGCGATGGGAGCAGGGCCGCCAACACGCGGTCTGTGTCGGCTGGAAGTGACACGTCTGGGCGATTTACTCAGGGACATTATTTTGGATTAGATTGGCAAGATGGCAACAGCGTCTGGCAGAGGGTCCTGCGTACCCCTCGCCGAACGGTCTCTTATGACAATGGTGGTGATGCTCCTCGTCGGTGTTGTTTTCGGAGTTGATGTTTTGGATACCCCTTCGGGTCGGCCAGTCTCATTGGTCAAAGGTCAAGTTGACGGTACGAAGTGCGAGGTCGAGGCAGTACAGCGAGCTAACTCCGCGCAGCTACACTCTATTCTCGAGGAACTGGCCAACACCACCTACTTCCGGTTGGTCCGAGTTGCTATGGACGAGGACTGTGACTTCACTTGGGGTGATAAAAACAAGGACGAAGTGACTTGCGGGTCCTCCCCTCCAGGCGGCGCGGCAGCCGCTTTTGGTTTTGGCTCTTCGTCGAGTCCCGCGGGCGGTGGTGCCTCCCTCTGCAGCATAGAACCGAGTGGCAACGAGGTGAACCCCTTCATCACCGACTCTGAGTCAAGCGTGATCGAGGGCGAGTTCGACGACGACTTGGATGATGCTGATGATGGCAGCATCAAACCTGATTTTTGGTTCGACATATGTCGCCCTCCTCGGACGAGTGACAAGCTCGACTACGTGAATCTTCTGTTGAACCCTGAGCATAATACTGGCTACAATGGCTCTCACATATGGGAGGCCATTGACGCCGAAAACTGTGTAAGTATAGGGCGAGGATTGGATACTGGTGGGTACTGCTATGAAGAGCGTGTCCTGCAGAGGCTTCTCTCGGGTATGCACGAATCGGTCACGATACAAGTCTTGGCCAACTACTATCCACCCAAGAAAGGGCGAGGTTGCGTGGAAGCCGAATAATGAGAAGTTCATGGCCACGGTCGGCAAGCATCCCGATTGGCTAAAGAATCTTAACTTTGCGTATCTGGTGACTTTGAGGGCCCTGCATAAGGCCAAACCTGTCCTGTACAATTGGGAGTACTCGACTGGCGAACCGGCGAATGATGAGAATACACAGAAGCTGATGAAGCATCTCTGTTGGACGCCTCCGAGATGAAGCTCTGCTCCCCTGTTTTCCAGGGCTTCGACGAGGATAGTCTCTTCCCAGCGGATCGGGCAGATAGGCGCCAGCTGGCGGAGCAGTTCAAGTCTGTCTTCCAGAACATCACCGCCTTGACCAACTGCGTCCGCTGCCGTCGGTGCCGGCTGCATTCGAAGGTTACTCTGCTGGGGCTCGGGTACGACTTTGAAGATTCTCCTCACTCCCGATGTGTCCCTCTTGCCCTCGGCCCTCTCTCGGGATGAGATCGTTGCCTTAGTGAACACGGTTCACAAATTCTCCCACGGTCTGATGGAGGTGGGCAGGCTCACAAATCTGTACCTTGAGGATCAGCGTAAGCTGGTGGCTCGTGTGGCGCGCCCAGCGGCAGCCTTCAGCAACTCGGGAGCGTCGGTCATGGAGCTAGCCCTGTCGTACGTCGCTGAGCTCCCTCTCAGTCAGGCTGACGAGGATCTTCTCGTGGACGCCATAGTCGATAAGAATGAAGCTGTACTTTCCTTGGCCGCGAGCTTCCCAGCCGAGGCGTTTGGTCGTCATGCGCTGAGGTATCTAAAGTCGAAGCCGCGCACAGCCAAGGATACGCGACAGAGTTACGACGTTGTGGTCGTGGGTGGGGGCCTTGCTGGCATGAGTGCGGCAATCGCCTCAGCTGATCGTGGTGCCCGGGTTCTGCTCCTGGACAAGTCGAAGCATCTAGGCGGCAATAGTGCGAAAGCCTCGAGTGGCATCAATATGAGGATGGACGCCACAGAGGAGTGCTACGCCTCCTTCCTCAATGACACCGTACGCAGTTGTGAGAGCGGTCTTGGGACCTTGTGAGCATCCCGAACTGGCTAACGTACTGGTGAATGACTCGCGTGAAACCGTTCACTGGGTCGAGCAACGGTTCGGTGTGCCTCTGTCCGCTCCGGTAAAGCTGGGAGGCCATTCCAGGCCGCGAACTGTACGGCCGCAAGGAGGCATCATCGGGGCGGAGCTCACTGCTGCTGGCTCGAAGGTTGCTCACAAAATGCCCAATATTGATGTTGTTAACAACGCTCAGCTGGTTGGGCTCATAGTCGACCATTCAACGGAGGCACAAGACGGTTGAAGGTGTGCGGTATACCATCGGCAACAACGAGGAGGCGATCGAGGTTCTGAGTAGCTCGGTGGTGTTAGCTACAGGTGGCTTTGGTTTTGATGTGTCGAGCGGCTCTCTGATGGCCGAGTACAGGCCTGATTTGCTGGACTTCCCCACTACTCTCGGACCCCATACTACTGGTGATGGCATCAAAATAGCGGTCCGTGATGCCGATGCTGGTCTGCGGGACATGCACCAGGTTCAACTTCACCCCACTGGATTCATCGACCCCAAGGACCCTGGTGCACGTACTAAAGTCCTTGCTGCGGAGATCCTCAGGGGCGTCGGCGGAGTGTTGCTAGACCAAAATGGTCAGCGCTTCTGTGACGAGCTCGGCACACGGAAATACGTCACGGCCAAGATGCTAGAGAGGGCGGATGAGACGGGTGACCCATCGAGAGCCTTCAGCATCCTCCTGCCGTATGACGCGATCAATGGCCCGGCCAAGAGGCACATCACGATGTACAGCTCTCGAGGTCTACTGCAGGAAGTTGATTTTCGTGGCGCAGTGAAGTTCGTCGGCGGCGATGGTTGGAAGGGGTCTGTGCCGGCATCCTCCAATGGTCGCTACTTCGTCGGAAAAGTCACACCAGTGATCCACTACACCATGGGCGGCATCAGCATCGATACAGATGGGCACGTACTCGATACTGCGAGTAATGTGATCGATGGCCTTTGGGCTGCCGGGGAGGTCGCTGGCGGCGTTCATGGACGGAACCGACTCGGTGGCAACTCCTTGCTTGAGTGTGCCGTTTTTGGGAAGAGGATTGGCGACCGATTGCCTGTTGAGGGTCACAGTGATGTTGACCAGCCTCGGCAGCCTGAGCAGCGTGCGCCTACGAGGAAGAGTGTCGGCTCGGTAGAGCTTGGCTGAGCACAACTCCCCGAGCAACTGCTGGATCGCGCTGTACGGTTCGGTGTACGACTTTAGCGACTACTCTAGTGAGCATCCAGGAGGATCGTCGGCCATCGAGGAGGGCTGCGGCAAGGACGCCACTGAGACGTTCAAGCAGGTCCACACTGCCAGCCTCGTGGGAGACATGGGCTTCGAACCCATCGGGGTACTCGAGGAGGAAGAGGAGAGTGCTAGCGTTGATGCCAGGCACCGCCGCGCCGACGATGAGCTGTGACTCCGTCGCCCGGCGAACACACCCCAGAGAATGTGATCATTTTTATGTAACCATTTATGCTGCTCAGTGGAAAATTTACTCGTGCGAACCAATCTTCATTGTTTGATCGAGCGTGATTCTCCCGCGTCCGCCCGGGTCTTGCGTCAGTTGAGTCCACTAGTAGAGGGGGGTCTCCGCACTCAACCGATCATGTAGTGATTTCCAATACTAACATGCCATCAACGCACGAGTCTTCAAGAGAGGGGGCAATGGCTAAGCTCAGCCTGACGTCCCGTGTCCTCGCAGTTGTCTTCTGGATAGGGGCGTCACCGTCCTCGGCATTTACCTAGTATACCCGAAGACGGGGAAGGAGACGACCCCTAAGGATGCTGACATCCTAGTGAAGATACACAACGTCTGTGAGGGGATGCTACTACTGGCCTTGGGAGCCTACAGCACCTACGAGTGAGTCCTTGGTCTACCCCAGGGGCGTTGAGGTTGCATGGCTCTTCCTCCCTCAGGACCCTGCGTACATTCAAGAACCGTGAGGGGCTGACAGCGTGGCAACAGTTCAAGCACGACTGCGTCAGACTTTGCCTGTAAGTGCTCGGCGTGTGGTGGGGCCGCGGCGGTACTTTTCGTCGTATCCTCAGGTATGTGATCATTGGTGGGTATATCATCGGAGGGCATAGGTACTCGGCGACCTTCGAGTCCATAGCAATGTGGCTCGGCATAGTAAGTGTCTCTCCGTCCTTTTCCTCTCGCCAGTCTCTCTCTGTCTCAGCTCGGCTTCGTCATTGCTGTCCTCTACTTGATCCAATCACTTGGCTTCTTTACCGGTACCAACATGCACCATCTCCGCAATAATAACCACACCAGTGAGGAAGAGTATCGCCATGCCGGTCCTGCGTCTATGCAGAGACCCCTCGTGAATGAGGAGGCCTTGGAGGACGGCTCTGCAAGGCAACAACCAGCCGCTGCCCGTGATGCAGGTAGTGGGTGAATCGCGCCGATATCGTTTGAGTGATACGGCTTTCTCATTCAGTTGGGGAGCCTCGGCTACCGGCGGGCCGATCGGAGAGTCCTGTTCCAAGTCGAAACGGTCAAGTGTCGTACACGCCGCCACTTCCCAGGCGCCCTGAGTCACCGGCATTTGGGTCGGGAAAGAAGCAGCCATGGGAGCAAGGGACGGATGAAGTAAAGGGCAACCCGTTTGTTGCCGGCTCCGAGACTAGACCGTAGACTTGCTCTCTTACATCATCTCGCCGTTCCTCAATGGTTTATATTATGAGTTTGAAAGTTACGCCGAACGCTCTTCGTGTAAAACTTGCTCGAAATACTAGAGACTAAGCACTGGACCAATGCCCGCTTATGAGGGAGCTTCCGGTGCATAGGTCGTGACTTTTGAACCAATGTGATCGACTCCTACTTAGCCGTGTTGAGTTCAGTAGGGCTGCTCGAGTGTCTATCTTGCTTTTGTGGCTTCATCGGTCGACTCCCTTTCAAAGTCCCTCCTTCCGGGAATGCAACAGTCCTGCTCTCCTGCTCGGAGGCTGTTCGCCACGGCCGTTGGCGGATCACTAGGTGCTACCAAATTGGACCGGTTAGTCAGAAGTGAGAGCGCGAGAAGCCGGCCAGCTAGAGATATCCTCAAGTGTTTTACGGGGCTCACTACAGCTCAGAAGAAAGCGATACCGAGGCCTACCATGGAGGCAGCTTTCGACCTCCTCCGGGACCGTCGGCATCTCGACCTCAGTGCATTGGACATGTCTGGGGCGGTAGTATCCTTCGGGGTCTACTCTGATGCATTTTTGGAGGAGTTGCTGAGCTGGCAGATCGACCAGGGTCCCTCTGTATACGGTCAGTTCCCTCCGGTACTCACGCAGTCCCTCTGGGTAGCGAAGGGAAAGCTCCATCGTAGGGCCGTGGAGAAGTACGTCGATTTTGCTGCCGGCTGCTTAGCCGAAACCGACGGTGTTGGAGATATTCTTTCCAACTTGAAGCCCGGCGAGATGTATAATTTGCTCGAGGTTTTCGGTTCCAACAGCGATAAGAGAACGTGGCAACGAGCGTTTGAAGAGGTCTGCAATTTCGTGGCGCGCGACGTGTATCTCAGCCACCTCTCTCTGAGGGACTTGGCCATGATTATGGCAGCATTTGTGCGGTCGAAAGGCTCCATAGAATCCCCGGGACTATCGCCCATAATGCCTAGCTTGACTGGCACAGTCTCCACTTTGCTCTCCTCCGGAGGATCGACGGGGCGCATCCGTCCCGACTGGGCAGCTTTAATTGCGAATTCCATTGCCAAAGCGCTATTGCACCCGGCTGACGACAAGGTTCGGCTGGTGATGTCCCGCCTGTTGTCGGAGACCCTGAAGGACGGCAAGGAACCTGACAACATCGCCAAGGTCTATCTCGCAGCTGCCAAGCTCGAGCTCCTTCCGCTGACCTCCTCGTCTCACTGGCTGCATGCACGAATTAACATATCTGTCCCAGCACTCACAATGCTGATGCTGTCGGGTGCTCTATCGAGGTCTGCTCAGCTGTTCCGCGCGGCTGTGGTGGTGTTGGCGAGGAGAGCCTTCACCGACGGTCTGAGCGAGGCGTGCAAGTACCAAATAATCACCGGCATGCTCGGGATGTGGCCGATATCGGACCCTACTTTGGAGGAGCTCAGAGCTGTCCGTCGAGTACTCAATGGCGTCGGCATAGCAGATCTCCAAGCTTCGGTGGGTTCTCCGGGCTGGGCATTTTATTGACTTCCTTCTTTTTCAGTCATCCTCGTTCGCCCGAATAGCCTCGACGCGGGATCATGTGGGATGCCTGGAGACTTTGAGGGGTTCCCTCCATGGGAGCAACGGTAGTGTCTCGCCCCCTTACCACATCGTGACAGAGGCCTTCGCTCTGCCCTACTGGATCGATATAGTCATGCTTCCAATCGGAAGATCGACAGGCGAGTCCAAATTCTTCCGTGCTGAGGCCCACCAATTATCAGCATGCAACCAGCAAGTTTCTGGAGTCTCCGTTTCGGGCTGAACCCCACGCCAATTCATCATAACCTGGGCTCGTCTTGAGTTGCTGTTGTAGTGTCAATGAAACTTGAACCTTCACGCGGCTGTCTCGTGATAGTTCGGGGATGCTAGCAGCTCGGGGAAGGGTTCATTTCAGTGATATAACTTTGCGCTCTATGAAAGAGCCTTCATCCGCGTCTGAGGATTGCAGCTCCGATGGATCGGAGTACGATGACGTCGACTGGGCCTCACCGTTTGATGACGACATGGCCTCTGCGTCTACCACCCCGGCAGAACCACGTAAGGTGGAGGAGGCGGAGCGGCCTCGAGCGCGCAAGAGAAGGAAGATCAGCCGGCCAGTCTCTCGGAAGGAAGTGATGGTATGGTTTAACTCTCTCGAGAACCTTGCTCGATTGTGCTTTGAATCCGAGTCTATAAAAAAAGCAGCCGACGGTCGAATGTGTGACCTGGGCGTCACCTGCGATGATGCGCCTATGATGGTTCCTTGGCCCCCTTACTGGCTGGTGTCGGACCCGTCTACGCTCGATTTGACTCTTGACCCCTTGCCTGGAGCCAGAGTCTATAGCTGATGAGCTCGCCCTTAGCGAGATGGGCGTGTCGACGTACGTTGGGGCTCTCGCTGCAACTTCAGCCGTACTCCAAGAGGACGCCACCATCTTCATGGCCACCGGGTACCCAATGCCATGGCTCGAGATTGGCAAGGGGCAGGCCGTAGGGTTTCCGCCCAGCAAGTCGCGGTCTCTAGGGGTCGTTGCGGGGAAGAAAAAAGTCGGGGATTACTTCGATGCAAGCGCCAAATACGGAAGCTCAAGGCGGCTGAAAGTACTGAGCTGGCTGCGGATACCACCTGGACAGGATGATGGGAAGCTTCCGAAGAGTGTAGAAGGGTTTAAGAACAGCGGCACGTACATACTGGCGTCTCAGCTAACGAGGTTCGATAGTCTCACCGACGCTGCCCGGCCCGTTGGAGTATTCTCCGGCAGAGACCCTATCTACCTACGGAAAGACGTTCTGCGGTTGAGGTCAGAGTCGCAGTGGGAGCGGCGAGGATTGATCCTGAAATCAGAGTCGTGCGAGTGCCGGCGAGTTCTCAGCATCAAGGGGAAACCCGTTAGGTTGTACTCGGAGGATCAAACCGTCGAAGCTCCGCAGAAATCTGTTGGAGTTGACGGTGAAATTCCAGTGAACAGATTCGGGTTTGTTGATCTGACAGACGGCCGAGAACCTCCCGAGGGCGCAGAATATGTTGAAGGCGATAACTTGCGGAGGCTTATTCGGAAGTGCAAGGAACTAGGGATTGAGCATTGGGCACCGGCTCATGTTGGCTGGATGGCGCAGAGGCCTCAGATCGGCGGAGTGGTACTATCGGTGAGGGCCGTGTGAACAGTCTTCATTCCGCAGCTCTCTTTAAGCGTCTTCTCACTTCTCGCGAGCGATCATCTCTTTTTTCAGGTTGTCGCGATATCTGATGCCAGCGCACTGAGGAATGCTATGGAGGAAGAGAGTTATAGCAGGAAAACCGCTGAGCGTGCAAAGGAGGAACACTTAGCCAAGCTCGCTTGGAAAGCCCTGATCAAAAGACTTCTGGCGAGAAGATACGTTGAGATGGTCTCGGGGTCCAGTGCGTCATCGAGTTCGTGAAGAAGAGATGTCGGATCGTCCAACAACGATCTGCGCAATGGGGAGACGTCCGCGTTACTCAGGGGGTCAGACTTGGCCGAGAATGGCTTCCTCGTCATCTAATGTGGTTTCGGTTGATATGGTCTTCTCTGGGAAGATGCTCCGTGTGCGCTAGTCATCATAGACTACAGTGAATCGTTATTTCCTCTACGTTGTCTTGGGTTAGATGAGTGTGTGTTGGACAATGGACTGACACTCAACTTCCGATGTAGTCTAGCTGGTTAGGATTCGTGGCTCTCACCCACGCGACCGGTGTTCGAGTCCCCGCATCGGAATCGTCTTTTCACGTCCGAGGTGGTTAGCCCCTTCCTCGTGCTTCAGCGTTGTGGCTTGTCTTGCACTGTTCGATTGAGCCCATTCAGATCGTGTAGAGCGGTATTACTCGATTCGGCATCATATAGCAACTCAGCTACTGAGACTCAGTACCCGTCATCGACTCTATACTCGTCAGCAACACATACAGACGGTGGGACTCGGAAGCATAGTCGAGTCATCGCCCACCTTCACTGACACACCAACGCAAGACTCTTCGGGAATGCTCACCGAAACCAGACGTCTCATCAAAGTAACGACAGATTCTGATGGAGACATTGGTAAAACGTAGCAGGAATCGTGATGCCATTAGGCGAGTTTCAGTGATGAAAACAATGGGAATATCGTGACTCGACGTTTCAGTACGCATAACGGACGTACTGTTCCGTTGTATGGTACTGATGGCAGCAACTTTGATTATGCTGCACATCGAAGGCTCTTAGTAGTCTTCCTGCACCCGAAGCCTCAGGCGGATGTTCATACTAGCAAACTCGGCGGACATGTACCGGAATACGTAGGGGAGGGTAACGGCAGCGCAGCGCACTTCGATTCCCTGAAAAGAGAAATTCCAACAACCAGACGCACACAAGCTAATTAGCCAAGGAACTCCGAGTTCCATTCTCGATAACTCACCCTCTCCGTTGAGCACGCTCGGCATATCGGGGCCTGTGCAGCTGCTTCTCTGCCGCTATAGCGCTTCACAGTTTCAGGTGAGTGGGCATAGGATAGTATAGATCCGCACTCGGGGCACACCCAGTCCTCGCAGGCATCAGAGCATTTGAGCAGGCGGTCAGCAAGAAGGGCTGATGTTCCATGGGATATCAGAGAATCACGTTCCATCTCTCCGAAACGAACACCACCGTGCTTCTTACGACCCTTCACCGGCTGCCGAGTGAGAGGATCGATCGGACCCGTAGCACGCACCTGGAACTTATCGAGAACCTAACGTACAGAGATGACCACGGAGCAGCTCATTTACCAATCTTTTACCATATGCCTCAGTCGCTGATAATACACCACGCCCATGTAGATATGCGTCTTCAACGGCACGCCATGCATACCAGAGTACAGCTCCTCAGCTCCAAGATACTCATAACCGAACCTACGCCAAAACACATGCAGGAGTCTTTTCTTGTACTCGGTATGACTACTTCTTCAGTGTCTCTCCGAAGTACTCGTGGGCCGTAGTGTCGCCAGGAGCATAGGGGTCCTTCTCGTTGTTGTGCTCAGTATCAAGCAGCCCCTTGCCGCGGTACTGACGGAAGCTGTTGGCGTTGACCACAGGCATACCCGTCAGAGCAGCAGCCTTGCCGGCCATGAACTCGATAAGCATACCTAATGGAGACCTTGGCGAGAGCACAGCAACTATGATAAGCTACCCTACCGATGGTCATTCGACTGGGCATTCCATGAGGATTGAACATAATATCAGGGGAGATACCGGAAGTGCCTGAGAAGGGATGCACCGTAGAGCTGGCTCGCCGTACACAAGCGGAAGGGCTCACCACTGAAGGGCATATCAGCTTGGGGCCAAAGGATAGCCATAACACCCTTCTGACCATGTCGGGATGAGAACTTATCACCAACGACAGGATTTCTGAATGACGGGGTAAGTCAAGAAAGCGCGACCCGAAACCAAGTTCATCACTCGTACCTTGGAAGCCTGAGCTTGATGGACATCCTCTCTGAACCGTCCTTGATGCCGCCAGGATTCCTAGCGCCAGCTCCACCACCCCACCATCCACCACCGCCAATCATGTTCACTTGCTCTACCCAGGCGACCTCTCCCTCCTTGTACTTCTCTAACTTCGCCTCTCCCGTGCCCTTGTTGAGTACACGACAGATCGGATCACCCTCATGCACTTGCTGGCCCGATGTACGGTATTCCGTCATAATCGAGATCCTTCACGACCTTCTCACCCTTCACGCTGTGATTGTCAGCGCGGAACTGCGTAAGACGAGAGCCCACGGTGCCCTTAGGGGGGCAGTTGATGACCTTAGTCTTATACACAGAGCCGTGCTTGAAGCCTCTGTCGTAGCTGCCCTTGGAGATGATAAGGGCATCCTCCATATCGAAACCAGAGTGAGCGATGACTGCCACGATGGCGTTGGTCCCTGCTGGTTTGACATCGAAGTTGGCCTCGCTAAGGACGGTTGTGCGGACCATCGGGAACTGGGGATAGGTAATCTTGTAGACCTAAGAAAAATCACGCGATGCACCACCCATCATGGGAGCTCTCCTTCCTACCTTGTTGTCAGTCCGATAGGGATGGTTCAGATAGGGTATCGCCATAGTCTGCTTAAGCATCTGGCATTGGTACATGTTACGGGGACTCTGATTGTGGTTGGAGAACGGGGTGAGGCCGGCAATGACCGAGAGCATCGAAATCGGGCTCAACTCGATATGGGTGTACTTGATGGGGATATTCTCAGGGATATCAGACTTATTCTTAGAAGCCTCCAAGTCCTCTCGTGTAGCGGCAATCTTAAGGAAGACTTGCTCCATCGGGCCCACCAGCTCCTCGTTGCCAGTCTTGAGATCGCGAACTGGGCGCACCATTCGGCAGGGACCAGTGAAGAGCCACAGACCCTCGAAGGACGCCGGAATCTGGCAGGCCACTATCTCAAGATCAGCGGGTACGCCGGGACAATTCTTGTCAATCTTGAGCCTCCTTAACTCTTCCGCAACGGGCTCCAGGCGGCTCCTGGCCACCTTGCCGAGCACGCGACCGTCCAGAGTGACATAAGCGTTCTCTCCAGCACCGTAGTTGGCCGTAGAAGTCTTGCTGCTACGAACCAACTGTACGCCCAGAGAGGCCAGCTCCGCTTCGAGGCCCGGGATCACACCTTCCGGAGAGGCTACTCTAACCACAGGTTGACAGGGGGCCGCGAGATGGTTCAACAGACCGCAAGGCGTACCATCGGGAGTGTGCACAGGGCAGAGGAATCCCCAGGTCTCAGGCAGCAACTTACGCACCGAAGTTGTCTTCATCTCCTGGAAGAAGGAGCCTCTATGTACTGCTCTGAAGTGGGATAGGTAACGGTAGGCGTTGAGCTTATCAGCAACCACCGTGAAACCGGTGGTCTGCTGCAAATCGAGGCCGCTCCTTGAGGTGAGGTTGCCGGTGGCCAGGAAGCTTTCCATCCGCTTGGTGACATCACAGACACCCATAAACGTGTTCCGAATCAGCTCCGCGGAGAGGACGGTGGGGCGCGGCCCTTGCCGACCTGGGCCTGTCGGGACTTCTTCGCTAAGGCTCCTTCAAGTCTCAGCAAAGAGAGGATTGGAGGACCTCCTTGAGAAGAGCCCCGAAGAGTTGACCAGGAAGAAGGAGCTCCTGGACGTCCATAGCATCAGCATTATCCGGGGCAATATCTCCACGAACCAGAGCCATCAGCTTACGGAAGATCAGCACCAGGCAGTCAACCTGATGGCGAAATATCCTGTCGCGCGCCACGAAATTATCCTCACTAGTACCTTAGCCTTGCCGCCTTCAGCACCCTTGGGACAGTGCACGAGCATGAGGGAATCCAACAGACGTCGGGCCACTGATACCGACTTCTCGACAGGACTCATCGCGGAGTCATCGACCTCAAGAGCGATACCATCCAGTGACACCTGATAGAAGCCGTAAAGCCCCTACAGCGAATCATCCTCCTGCTTACCCCAGCTCCACGTTTCTCTCGGAAGACCACCTCGAACTTGGAGCCGAGGTAGTAGAGAGCGTCCTCCCGGGAGTGGACGTGCTTGAGCTCAGGATGCGTTCTCATTTGCTCCAGCATACACGTAACACGCTCGGCAACGAACGTATCAGCCATGAGGCCATCGCAGAGGAGCTGACAAAGAACGTCATTAGCACAGCGAGGGGAACAGCCGGTACTACCTCGAAGAGGCTTCTCTCGGAGTTGAGCTCGTCAGGGGCGAGGCACTTGAGCAGCAGCATTAGAGGGATGAGATACTCGTTCTTGAGGTAAGTGAACCTCACCTGAGCGAAGATACTCCTTCAAGTACATTTCCTACAGAGCAGCACCCACCCAACACGTTCCATCCTTCCTGTAGTGCATAGTGACCGTCTGGGTGGTGAGGTCGGGCCTCATGGATCGCATCTGGACTGCATAGGCCGAGTACAGAGGACCTAAGAGGAGCATGCTGAGCACTCAAGAGGGAGCTCTACGACTAGACGACTACCACAGTGTACGTGAAACCAGCCCATAGTACCTCTGTTAGAGAAGCTAGGCCTGTAGAGAGCAACAGGGAAGTTGCTCTTAGGCATAATCAGCAGACGTACGACCTTCTCGTTACCGTTGACGATGAAGTAGCCACCTCTCTCGTCGGGATCCTCTCCGCACTGGACCATCTTCGAAGGCGGCATCCCGTGCAGGTGACACGCCTCGGAACGGACCATAATGGGGACCAATCCCAGCGGTACCCGGGCCATCTGTACCGGTGGCTCGCCAGTACCGAGCGATACATTAACCGTCCCCGACAGCTCGCCAGAATACGTAATATGAGCTTGGCGACAGTGCGTGGGTAGGAGGCGAGGGTCGAGGACGTCCTCCCCACGGATGGGTTGGTGCAGGGCCAGGTCCGAAAGCCAGCAGCGGACGGTCGTACCGTCATGCCACGTCATTTCAGCGGGGGAGATGTCATCAGGCATGAGCCCGAGGATCTCGTTGGTCTGAGAAGGACAGTAGGATTCCTTCCACCCCAACCGTCCCGGTGACGCCCCCCTATCCGTAGGTCTGCGCTAAATTTCCCAGTCCCGAGTCCCTTATGGCCCGCCCGTTATTACGAATAGGTTGAAGGAATCAACATGGGGTTTGACGCTGTCGTTGAGTAGACGAGCACCCCAGGCGTCGACAGGGGCGTTAAATTGTACGTAATGGGGATGGTCGAATGGAGTCCACTTCTCCACACCCGCCTTTTCCGGTGGTTTATCCTGAGATTTCGCCGCCTTTTGAGGCATGGGATAATCTCCAAAAGAAGAAGACACTGAAAATAGAGCGTAAAGGGACCGGACGAGTACACACAAGTTGAGGAAGCTAATTCGGAAAAATGACGGTCCTGGGATTCGAACCGGGGACCTTTGAGCGCACTATGCTGCGTACCTGCTCCACATTAGAAGGCTCTTTGAGAAGCGACACGCTTTCTCGTGGCAACAGTTAGTTTTTCTCATGCCAGCCCAGGCAGCGTCAACAACTCCCCTCCTTGTCCCCTGCCAGTCTGCCAAAGAATCATCCGAGCCCATCGAGGACCATTCTAGGCGGGAGAGGCGCTCTAAGATCAGCCCTAGGGACTCCACCAGTCGGATATTCGCTTTTTGCGGTTTCTTCGTGACCTCCTTAGTGGCCTCCAGTGCCATCTCTACCGCTGTGCAGTCATTATCATACCCAGCTGTCTTTGGAGGGCACAAGTCGGAGGTCGTGACCAGCACTTTGTACCAGGTACGATGCTCTCATCTCTCTGCGTAGTACTGTTCGCTAGCCACTGGGATGGTATAGGGCGATACGCTCGGTGAAGCCATCGAGAGTAGAAAGCTCACGTGTGTAAAGCCGTACCATAATTGTAGCAGTCAAAAGTCATCTTTCTCAGTTCCTGCTTGTCTTTGGGCAATGTATTGGGTGCCTTGTCGGTGGACTAGCATGCGACATCCACGGCAGAAGGATCTCTTATATCGGGTAGGTAACCTCGGCTTCGACTCGTGGGCTGCAATCCCACATCACACCAAGCCTTCAGGTCCCTCGGTATCATGATTGTCACCTTACTCATCAATGCTGCTATTCTGGCGGCCGACCATTTCAGTGGAGCATCACCCAGAGGGGCCTTCCATCAGGTTATACTGCAGGTGGGGGGACCATTACCATCATACTAGCGATTGACGGCTCACTGAGATAGTCGCTGTTTGGAATTTGCCGTCCTCTCGGTTAATGCTAGTAAAGTTCCACCCCTAGGGAATGCTGCCCGGATACCATGAGCCTGGTCAGGTAGTATGGTTGATCTTGAGCTTGCTGCTTGGGGTAAGCAGCACCTTGCTGTACCCCATCTGCGGGTCTATGCTCGTCGAATCGAGTCCCGCCGTCGAACGTCACGTCGACACGGCCAAGTACGGCGAGGCGAGGGACTGTCTTCCGTCGCTGATTCGTCAATCTCAGGTACATGTGCGCGCAAGGTGTTGCACAGCTCCTCGGAGGGGCTTTGGTGGTGGCATTACTAGCGGTTTTCGGTGCGCAGACCAAGGGTCCAGCCGAGTTCAATTCCCAGGCCCTCCTCATGATACTCTTCTGCATACCATCATTGGCAGCAATTTTGCTAGTCGTAGCCGCTTTAATATGGCTGAATGATAGTACTTTCTACTACGAGTACAGAGCTGACCTCAACCTCTTTATGGGAATGCGGACCCCTAGGAGGTACTACTCAGTTCCTCAACACGCAATACTTCCCACAGTTCCCAAGTGACCGTCCCTTTAACGTCCCATCAGACTCTCCCTGTCTCTCATTACGTCGCACGTGAAGTCCTGTTGGAAAACAGGAATGGAGTATCCCGAGCGCCTTGCCGGTTGTGCAGTCCCGTGGCTCCTCTTCGACATCACTTTCTATTGTGACGGAGTGCTAGGCTTGATATCAGTGAGCCTCGACTTCTTCCTCGTACCACACCCGAGCGTATTCGTAGGTTGGGGACAACGAGAGCATGACAGTACCCAGCGCCCTTGGCAACGACCCGCCAGCCATGTTCCAGGATAACCTGCTGAGCCTAATGGTCGTGGGAATATCCCTAGTAGGATACTTACTCGGTGTCAAGGCCGTTAACATGGTGCCTCCTAAGTTAATGCAATTAATGGGATTTGTGGTACGCGGAAAAGCAGCCCTCTCGGATCTACCTCGCTCGAATTAGGTGCTATCATTTTGCTTCTTCGGTTTGGCCCTGTCGCTGTGGTCTGTTGACACGCCAGAGAGCGCTGTTACCGATCGTGTTGCCGACTGTCTACTGTTCAACGCATTCTTCCGCTTCTTCAACTTCGGGCCTAACATCACTACATACCTCATACCACTGGAGTCCTGGCCTACGCCGGTCCGAGGTACCTTCTGGGCAGGGCTCATAGTACTGAAGGCGGGAGTATAAGTCGGTAGTATCAGTGTATGGGCCGAAGAAATCACCTCCAGAGTAGTTGTCTGGGCCTGATAACCGGCTAGTATAGTATGGAATGTTCTGCGGGAAGTACGGTATGGATTTGGTACTTACCGCAGAACGCTCAAATTCAGCGGGAATATCCATCCGACCCGCGTACCATCATTTCAGGTACCATGCATGGGTTTGCAGGAGCAGCCGCCAAGTTAGGCGCCACCATTGGTCTCGGGTTATTCTGGTTGCTACGTAGTAGGAAGCTCATGTGCGTAGCGTGTGCCATCTGTGCGGGTCTGGCTACCCTAACCACCATGGTCTACACTCCGCACTTAGTGTAAGCTAACCGCTGCCTCCTCCACGTTATGAACTCTTTCAGGCCCGTCTCGGCTGATCTGAAACTGATCGATGAGGAGTGGCAGGAAGGTCGAGTTAATTCTAGTGAATGATAGTTCCACTGGCAGGCGTATACTTGCCCTATCGTGTTCTTGTCTAGTATGGTGAATATAATCGTTTCTCGGTCCCAGGATGTTTAGTTCGCAGTAGAGCTGTAGCGTTGACCAGCCGTAACATCAGACAGCGCCTGCGTAATCTACGATGAGCCCTTCGTGAACGGTCTTTTGCTGACGAAATCAGGAAGTGACGTACTCCATATTTTCAGCTCCCATTCCTCTCCTCGCTCCGCCCCTCAGGTGTGGTTCATGGGTGGTTCATCTTGCCCGTCCAAAACTGCTAATTGATGATCAGAACTCGGTACTGTTCGTTCAGTAGGTAACCACAGGCTCATCATTCATGAACATCATGGCAGTGTAGCCTGGGCCCTAATCAACCTGCCTGCTCGGGTGGGAGGTCCCCATGGGGCACCAATTCGAACTCCTGCAAGCTGCTAATGAGTGGCTGTTTCATGAAGGGAGCTGCCGACTCGTCGCCGCCCATCCGGTCGGTTCGAGACCATCCTGAAACCACAGCCCGGCCCATAATAGACTACTGGTACGCAGGGCAGCAAACGTCGCTCGAACGAATGAGCATCTTCCTCCCTACCAGAATGGGTCACTTCGATACGCTGGCTCATCTTATCCAGAACTTCCTTGAGCATGTCGGCAAACTCGAAAGCCATGGCCTCCATTTTATGCGTGAGCTGCCGGATGGTCACATCCTGACACATCAGTCTCGTGGGGATGTTCAGATAGCACACCCTTTCGGTGTGCCACCATGCTCAGAGTACAGCTGCCCGCAAATTAGTACTTTCTTAGCAATCTCATCTTCTTTTTCTTTCCGTGTCGCCTCCTTGGTGTTCTCCACCTCAACTGCGGATAAAAAGTTGGTACGGCGCGACAGAGATTCACAGTACCGATGTCCTCCTGCGCCTTCTTCACTTGTGCCTTCAAGTCCTCAATGCGGTCAGAGAAACTATTCTGCATCTCATTGTACTGTCGGGTCATCTCAGCCACCACTTCTCGTCGTCGTTCCAACTCCTGCTTGCTTTGAGCTTCCAAGTCAGCTGGAGGACACAACAATACAAGTTGAAGGGTACAGTTGTACTTCACAACAACCGCGCAGGTGAACAACATGAACAGAGCAACGATCGAACAATCTCCCAAGATGTGGATCGTAGCGGCAAAGGGAAGTGAGTATTGTGAAGGGAAGCTAGTGAGAGCGCATCGAGTACGGCTCCCCAGGCGGGCAAGGACAAGCGTTCGACCCGCCGGCGTGTTACCTCTTCGCTTGCCCTGCTCTTCCAGCTTCCCTCGGCACTCAGCCTACAACACCATCCCATGCCACTGATATTGGATGGGCCCAGTCATTACAATGACTTCCTCTTTGAGTTGAATCCGATGCTGGATGACCTCTAGACGCTTCTGCAACATGAAGTTCTCCAGATCATAGTCCTTCTCGTCGCCTCCGGCGTCCTTTTTGGCCGGGGCCTTTTTTGGAGGCATCGGTAATAACCAAGTTAAACTGACTAGATCGACTCCTCGCGAGGAAGGGAGCTTCTTCCAGGACACTCGCGGGGCGTCATTTTCCGTACTTCGCCGCCCGGAAGCTTCCAGCCTCGGGTGACTGGTTTAACGACGGACGGAGCATTTCCCGACCGAGGCCTGCAAGCATCGTCGGCGGAATTTCCCCGAATCACCCGCCAGCCTACTGCTGCGGCGACTTCTGTTTTGGGTATGCCTGTGACGAGCCAGTTTGTCCGCCGGAGGGGACTGTGTTCTCGCCGAGAACAAAGTTGAGCCTTCGCACGCCACCACATGCCGCACGCGAGGTGCGTCGCGAGTTACGATTCTGCAAGGCTTGCAAGATTTGACACGACCGGTTTCGGAGGAGGGTCGACCGCCAAAATGTCAAGTTTATTTTTCCCAAGGCAGTATCCGAGGAGTGATTCAATCGTCCGCACTCGTCAGCGGTCAGCTGCATGCTTAGCGCAATTACATTCGGCTGCTGGTAGGTGGTCTGGCGGGAATACTGGAGGAACTCAGAGCCTCTGAGTCGGAGATGGCATCTAATACATGTATGAAGATCGATAGCCAACCGGAGGACTTTAGTCCAGCAGTCGTTCCTTCATCAATACTAGAACTACGGTGCTGTTGACGGCTCAGGCCAGTAACACGATTACACGGTAACGCTGCCGTCTTGACAAGCCTAGTGCTTTGTGATTTTATACAGGGAGGAGAAGTGAGAGAGCAGACCTCTCCTTCTACTGTGGATAAATTGGAAAGACCGTAATGCTCATCTGAATCTGGAGATGGGCAGTCAGTGGTCATTGGCTACTAGTTGACAGCCGTAGATTCTCCCAATCATAGATTGCTCGCTGGGTGGAGCCATTTGAAGATAGCACTTGAGAGGCTCGCGCTGCTTGGTCAAGCTCAGCGTTCGGTGTGTATTTTGGTCCTCAAGTACCCGGTAGAACCACCCAGTAGGGCGTGACCTGTCGTGCTAGAAAGTGCGTCTTTTGAGCAACTAACAACCACTTGAGGGAGGAGGAGGAGGAGGAGGGCCGAAGCGCCCACGTTCAATGCCAGACGATGCAGACAGCCCACTGGAATGATGCCCTCCTGCAAGGTTCGGAGTCCATCTGGAGGGTATCACCCAAGAATCAAGACTTTGTCTTATCAACTTGCTCCCTCACGTCTCCTGATCTGCCAGTGGCGTGGTTCAGTGCCCCGAATTGAATTCTCCATGCTTTTCCAGGGGTTGTTGACTGTCGTGTTAGTCATGCATAATGTGCGGGATTACTTCCACCGCGTCCCGAAATATCAACACCACCTTCCCAGAATTTTAAGAGTCCCGTATAAGGGGCGTTCAACATGTCCGTGGCCGGTGGGCCGCACTGGCTGCTTCAAGGCTTGCAGCAGCGTCTGTCCCCAGCCGTCGGAAGATCTACTCTGGGAGCTGCCTGCGTGACCGCAATCCTTCTCCTGACCACCTGCACAATGCTGTATGAGTCGGTCTATTGCATGGGCGTCTACGAAGCCTACGTCGTGGCGGAGAGGACTCGCGTGGTAATACGGGAAGGCCCTATAGTCTCCGTACCCCCGGTGCTTGCGGTCCTCTCTGGACAGGCACTTCGTTGTTTTTGGTTAGTATTCAGCATCGCTCCTCTCAGAGCATTCACGTCATGTGCATTCTGGCGTTCCTCTCCCTCCGGTGGCAACTTCCAGGCCTGTGCGGCACCTCGGGCATAATACCGGCTGGGAATCGTATCGCGGAGATGAGGGTGCTGACAGCTGCTGTTCCAGTGCCAACCTTGCACGGACTTTGCTGCTGTTAGAATCTCCTGTCCCGTGGGCTTGAGCTTCCTCGAGTATCCGAGACCATGATTCGCGCCGAGATCATTAACTCATGCATGGATGCGCGGGGAAAAGTGGCCTCCTGCCCTAGAGAGGAAACCCGACCATGTGCGTCTCGTCGTATGTCTCCAAGGGGCGTCGTTTCAAGGCATGCGACGGTGTTGATATCATCTCGATTGTCTCAGGATGTCTTCACTACTCGCTTAGTGATGCTGTGTGACATCGGTCTCTGTTCCGCCCTCGCCGGAATCTTCCTACCCTTTCCCTTGTCCACTCTATCCTTGGCGCTTTGTTGGTTTGCCTACTGGGTCCTCAAGCGGAGCTGCGGCACCTTTCTCAACCTTCAGTGGGATCAGCTGCTCCTTGAGTGCAGCGCCCTTGGGATGTGCCCTTTCCGTTCCGCCTCTTCGCCTCGGTGCTGTGTGGAGCCTGAGAATGTTGCTTTTCAAGTTGGTACTGTCCTCTGGTCTCTGCAAGGTGCTCTCAGGGTGTCCGAAGTGGTCCTCTCTGACCGCCATGGACTACCACTTCTGGACCCAGCCTCTGCCTACCATCATCGGCTATCACTTGAATCGTCGCCTGACTCCCAGGCTGAGTCGCCTGATGGTGTGGTTCACCCTGTTCGTGCAGGTCTTCCCGGTTCCATGGCTCCTTCTCCTGCCCTATCCGCTCGGGGCAGTAGGCGTCTGGTGGATTGTCCTGCTGATGATACTGATCGCCTTCACCGGCAACTACGGCTTCTTCAACTACCTCACGTGCGCACTAGCACTCACAGTGCCCCTCGGTGGGACTCGTCGGGATGATCCATACCGACTCTCCGATATCATTGCCATATGCTATGGCCTGGTCGTTGGTCTCGGAGTCACGCAGCCTTTGCTTTACACGCTAGACCCGCTTCACCCAGCCTGCCACTGGGCATCCTCAGTAGGCCACTACCTGCGGCCTATCGCTGTTGGTAGCGGATATGGCTTGTTCGCCCGGATGACGACATTCCGAATGGAGCTCGAACTTCGAGGCCGAGGTCTCCCCGGGGGTCCATGGCGTGAGATAGTCTTCAAGCACAAACCGGTGGACCCCACCAACCCGCCCTACTTCCTTCCGATCGGCCACATGCCCAGACTAGATTGGCGCCTCTGGTTCGTACCTCTGGGCCTCATGCGAGGCGCCCCCATGCCGACGTGGGTCGATACCTTCATTGAGAGGATGCTGCGCCACGAGCCCTGTGTTGTGGATGGTCTGCTCCCTCGGCAGGCATTTGACTGGGCTGCTGTGTCTCGAATACGTGTAGTCCTTTGGAACTACACCTTCGGCAATGACGGCTGGGCGAGGGAGAGACTGGATGTAAGTCGGGTTTCGGGTTACTGATACTCTCAAATAGGATGTGTCGCATCCTGCAATACTCCATAGATTGTGCTCGTCTCGTTGTGATTGAGCCTGGTACGATGGACCGCGGCATCAGCAGGTTGTGTTCACTTCACGGTCCTTTTCAGACGCTGTACGTGGCATCATTGGGTCCGCGAATGGGTCTCGTGTGCAGAAGCCCCAACAGCCCCGAGCAGCCCCCCACCCCATCTGATAGTATGAGCTCGTCAGAAGAGCCTTTAATAGTACCCCTTCATGAGTCATGATATTATTTCCCGTAGCATTAGAGCCATTTTATCACCGTTTAAAGCACAATTTTATTTGAACTTGTTGTTGAAGAGTACGCGTTGACACTATTTCCGGGAGTGATTTTCCTCCGCGTTTCAAGTATCTCAAGGGCGGCAACGGATAGCAGTAGTAACGGTGGACCGTTTACTCACCCTCCCGGACACACATTACCCCTGGGAAGTTACTTGCTCAATCACCCGAGTCGCGATACAAAAACAGAGCACAGGCTACTGGAAGTCCACGCCGATGGCCAGGGACTCGTGGTATACGAAAGGTCCGGCAGTCAGTTCAGGGCTTGCCCGAGTATCACTAAAGCATTCCAGGCATTCCAGGCTCGTCACCCGGGCAGATAGAGCACCTGGCTGAACCCCTATAGACTGCGGTTCGAAATACTGTAGTAACTAACGCGCGCAGCCTCGCAACCAGAGACGCAGTTCAAGCAGGGCCCTTTCGACACAGTGTTACCAATCCAGGCATAAAATGGTTCCCATAGAACAGGCTCGGGGCTCCGATACAAAATGAGACTAGGGAACGACACCGTGTTGTACACTAGCGAGAGGACGTGCCACTGTCGACTGACTCGTCGAGCATGCTCTCGAAAGTTGCTTCTGAGATCTAGCGAATTCTGGGTCATGAAGAACGAGTCTGACGTCTGATGTAGATCAGTTAGGGCTGGCAGTTTCTCCTTCAGCCGTGTTCGTGTGTTCCGGCAGGCAACGTATGGGGCAAGGCACGCGTATTAGTCGACTTGCTACCCCTACTCCCTTACTAACTCAATCGGTCAGTTGGCGACAACACTCAAGGCACCGTCATGTGAAGAGTCTAACAACACTTGCAAGGGACTCGTAGTATACAAAGGCCCCGCCCTTAGCCTTAGGGGGCAGGGGAATGATGCCGTTGCGCAGGGGCGCGACCAGGGCATGAATTGTGGCATGGGACATGCTTATACCCCGTGGGGGAGAGTAGCAGCTGCAGAGTACTCCCTCGATGATGACGTTACCACTCGGAAGCAGGGGCAAGCTAGACCAGAGTCGACGAGCTCCACCGTCTGGACGGACTGCACTCTATGTCTCCGTAGTTGATGGTCCAGAGCTGACAGTCTGACCGGCGGGAGGGGATGCAGGCGATGGGGGCAAGCGACAAGTTCTCACTTGAGAACTGCGGTGTCATTGCATGACACCTGATTGGCGGGGACATATCCTCGATTGGTGAGAACGAGGTGCTCGGGGGATAAATAGAGGTCGGCGACGTCTCCCAAGCAGGGTGTAGTCAGCCGGAGGAACCGATGTCGCCTCTGATGACAAAGACAGCGTGAGAAGGAGTATCAAAGGTTGAAGGGGGCGGACCTTAGCAGAGGGAGCTTCGTAGTGAAGCCACCCCACAACTGGCTCGAAGTGAGGTTCGCACGATGAGCTGGTGCTCGTGAGGAGACAGTCACCAACGTCGATATCTGACGACGGCCCTAGACAGCCGCACTGTAGCGTCCAATCTACCGCTTAGACGAGTCCATCCCTTGCCCTGGACGAACGCCCGACTGGTCACTGGAAAACACGTCGGGATCTGTCCACCCCCTCCGGGCATCCTACAGAGCCGCAAGGCGCTCACTGCTTGCAACGGCATCTCAGAAGGGCTCATGGACTGCTTCCTTACATCGAGTAAGCCCTCTGTACAGAGGCTACGCATTCGTGGGTTGCCAGAGCATCGCCCTGAAGGACATGCGAGATCGGAGAGATGACAGCTACAGTTGGGCAGACTTTGAACTCCCTTTGGCATTCACTGATGCAGTCCTGCTGATCCCCGCTGTTGCAGTCCAACTTCCAATCCTTATTGTTGGCCGCGAAGTATATCCGTTTTATCCTACAGACCAACAGGGCGATGGCATTCTCGATCAAGCTATGCGGATCGGAAGATGCACGGAGTGTGTCCCTCACCCAAAAGCTGTAGATACTGGTCCGACACGATGGGTACCTCCTGCTGACGTGAAGGCGGTCATCAGGCCAACATGGCCTTGATGGCCTGCCGCTCCATGCAGATGGCTCAGCGGGTCGCAGGTCATGAGAAGAGGGCGAACGCGTTCGGTAGTCCAGTAATAGATGCCCACCAGGGTCAACACGAGGACACTATATATAGAGAGTCAATAGGTTCCAGCAGTCAGTCAGCATGGGAGGGCTCTTCCGTCAGACGCGGAATCTCTGAGGGACTCTGCCCTCAGTGAATTGGCCGTCGTGTCTCGGCACGCCTGCAGGGTGGCTGAGCAGCGACCACTGCCAGCCGGTGGCTCCGACCATCTCACCATGATCTGCTCTTCCGCTGTTTCTTCATCTTTCTTTCCTCTTTCGCTAGCCTCTTCCTCCGATGCCCCGGTCGCACTCCCATGTCATCATCCAAGCCGCTGCTCTCTGCGTCAGGGCTAGCGCATCAAAATCCTTCCCTCTAGACCTGCCGCCAGTCGAACCGCCCCTCCTTGAGCGGTGTACAACATCGGGCGCTATCGTCGGCACTGACCAAGAGGAGCTCATAGGCTGTCCGAGGACGAATGGCATCAGCAGCAGCCCTACCCGCCGATGAAAAGCCGAAACTCGTCCGTCTCGTCGACATGGAGTCCTGGGTGGCTAGGGTTTCCATGCGGCGGTCCAGCTGAGCAGACCATGGCCGCTCTATGAGGGAGACACTACCACCTCTCGGTCAATCTCCTCAGCATTCGCTATCCACCTGGAGCGGGCAGTCGAGCTACCATCGTCCTCACCCTCCGTATCTGGAGCGAAGAGCGGTAGTCCAGCGGGGACAACTGCGGAAGAGTAGTGAGCGATCTGTGTTCGGAGGGGGTAGCGGCATGCCTTTTGGCTAGGCGGGCGAGAAGTGACTCGCCGTTTCTCCTCATTCCCATGATGATTCGAAGCAGCAGCGGTATACAAGAGGTCACCTTCATCACTGTCCTCAGCACGGGTCTTTGCCAAGCCACCCGTTCCCGCAGACAACAGACTGCGGAGACTACTAGATACTCTCAGAGTACTCGGAGGGGGTATAAACCTGCGGAAGGGTTCAAGTGAGGTGAACCAGCTGAGGATGTCTGATATCATTGAAGCTCCAATATAGACCGTAACGATACCACTCCTCGCCTACTTCACAATTTCTCCCCGAATCGACAATGGCGCTGCCGAGTTGCCTTCCCTGCAGGTTCGGACGTGATGGTAGAGCCCGATAAGATTCAATGGACCTTCTTGGGCGAGGGCTCCGACGACGCGCTACGACGGGAGCATCCGAAAGAGGGCGATGGGCGTCCGCTCACCCTGGACACTCTGATGACCATAAGGGATGGTCGTTGCAGAATGTGACGGTCTCGGACCCCGCCAAGGATCGTATCATGGATGGCTCGAGGCGAGCACCTTCCATACGGCCACCGAGCCCATCGCCCCTGATGCAGTCCCCTCACCTGTCCCGCATCACCCTCACTGGCGTGATAACAGACACCCACGCGCTGTGGAACGCCTGGGAGAGGGTACAGCACAACAACAGGGTTAGACTCGTGGAGGTCTGCCCTGCGCGATGAGCTACAACTTATTACCATCATCAGCGTCCCTCCAGCTGATGCCAGTCTCGACCTGCGCGGCTCCGAGTCGGGCATCCTGGCGCCCCTCCGCCGACTGTGCCTGGCGGGGCCTCTATCCTTCCGCTTTTGAGGAACCCCTACCTGGAAGCAGAACCTCCCCTTCTATCACGGTCTGATGCTCCACGACGACTGCTCCTTTCAAAATCATAACACAGAGCATGCGACTGAGGGGCCATGGCTCCTCTCTGTAGCCCCACCCCACACCCTACCGCCCATCCCCTCCGCCCTGCTATCCCTACGTGGTCGCCTAAGGCCAACATCAGCTCCGAGGACAACAGCACGTTCCCACCAGCGTTCGAGTGTGCCTTCCAGAGTGGATGATGAGGCTGCCTTGGCCGCCGCCTCATGGTACTTGAAATTCGGGTCCAACTGTTTCTCAACGGCGTCCAGGTACCTGGTCGCCGGGCCGAGGCCCGTCGAGCCGTACGCTGGCGGCCT
This sequence comes from Perkinsus olseni, assembly GCA_013115135.1. NCBI lineage: Eukaryota > Perkinsozoa > Perkinsida > Perkinsidae > Perkinsus > Perkinsus olseni. Next base: position 9,985 of record JABANP010000258.1, on the reverse strand, counting down.
GCCTACCCGTCGACCCTGCCAGCAAGGCCGGCCAGGTCACCATTAACACGATTAAAGCCTCCGTCGATGCGGTCTGCCACCGGCATCAGGAGCCCCTCGTAGAAAGCGTTTGCAGCACGACCACACGGACCCCTGCGCTCAGGCAAGCTCCGTGGTGGAGGGCCATCAGACGGCACCATCGGGGCAGATCTCCGTGAACTGCCCGTCTCCAGCCCTCCATTGGTGATACTAACCCGACACCACAGTTGCATGATGAGCACAGGTAACATCACAAGAGATTGTAAAGGGTGTCTTCGGATAGTTTGCGGACGCTGCTGAGGTGTTCATTCGGCGCCCAGCCGTCTAACTCCCCTCCGTGGGCCTGGACGTCCACCATACGCTGGGTAGCGAGAGACTTCAGTCGAGCTCGCCTTTCACGTCTCGACTGCCTCGCCACCTCCGGGCTGGCATCGAGCATTAAGGTCGTTCGCTGTTCCCTGAAGGGCATCATCATCACATAACAGAGTATAGTCGTGCGTACCATGCTGGACAGGGCTTTCCGCTCGAGTGCCTCGAAGAGAGCGTCCAACTTGTGCTTGAGCTCTCGGTAAGTAGTGCTGCCCTCCTGTAACAACGGACCATGAACCAGGCGAGCTGCTGCCACTCCATAGAGAGAACCCCGCTTAGCAGCACCTGAGGACTCCTACCTCCATTGGGGGTCTCGAATGATCTGGGATGAGGGTCCTCTTCGATTGGATGGGCAGCCGCACTTCCTCAGCCTGCTGACTGAATCGAATCGCTGGAGGTCTTTTCTGAGAGAGACGGCCATTTTCACACCGAGGCGTTAAGCCTGGTAATACTCGTGCCTCGCTTCCAGAGACACCGTAGCGTGGCCTGCCGTTGGTCCTGGGCGTGGCAAAGGGCCAGTGGCGGTACAAGAGACTTGAGATGGCTAGCTGTCCAGTTCGATGATGAATGTACTTCTGCTGTAGTTCTCGGCGACTCATCGCGGGGCCTATCCTGTCGTAGAAGGTGATGATGCCAGATGCTGCTATCGGTCATGACGGACGACAGAAACCATCTGCCCCCCGCAGTCCACTGATTGACCAACCCAACAGTCATCACAGAACTATCAGCAGGGAAAGTCGAAACTGTAGTAATTTGATGCTGCTCCTCACGACTCCTCCGTAGCAGCCTCTGCTGCCTCGTCTTGCCTTCGCTCGACCATACTGATGTACAGGACTGAGGGGTTATGATGGTAGTGATGCCAATGGAGCTCAGAGGCACTTACCATTATTCCCGCGAATCACGGCCTGGCCGTAGCGACGACCTTCCGAGCCGCTGTTCACACCTGATGAGGAGAAGGAGTAGAACAGCAGGCATCGATGTGGACGTAGGGTACTCGGTACCATCAGGGAACTCAGTGGCATCATCCATCGCTAAGTTCATGAAACCGTCGAGGGCCAGTAGACGGCCGGTGTAGTCAGTGCCGTTGTTCAGCCTTACTCGTACGCCACAGCCACGTACCTGGGGGCAGCACCGAGTCATGATGATCACGACGACGAGGCAACACACTCTAGGCGACACCAGGCCTCTAAGAAGGGAGAGGGAAGGAAAGGACCGACCGAACACGAAGGAGCTACTGCATCCCGGCCGGCGTTAATGACAGAGGGTCACCACGAGACGCTCGAGAAGCACCCCGCGCGAGAGTTTGTCTGGCAGTGCAAGGTGGCGTTAAGTGAGGTGCGATGGTAACCAGGGTGTAGCACTAGCGCGACTGCACGATGGTTTACCTCTCTGAGGAAATCACCAGGAGTTCGCCGATTCGCAGTGGAAGCGGACATATCCGGACAACGGAGACTGACAGCCTGAGATCCACAGCAGTCCTCGAGAGAGCGACAACAACAACAACAACAACAACGCAACAATACGCTGAGCCGCTGAGACATACACTCGTGACGTTAATTACAATGTTAAACTATCCTCATGATACCCTAGGGTCATAAACAAAGCATGAATCGATGAACCAAACCCACACGACCATCACAAGCGTTCTGAACACACCGACAAACAATCGCTGAATACAGGGAGCCTAGACGGCAGCGAGGACCGTCTAGCGGAGGAGTCGGGAGCACGACAGCCATCGCCATAGCCTGCCAGGCAATCCGTTCCTCTGGCCATGATGATGATGCTGGTGGTGGTGGTGACCATCTTCCCGCTGCATGCCGTGGCTGGTGGTGTGAATCTTGTTTATTATATCATACACCTCTTCCTCCCAGAACCCATCACTATGCTCCGCCAAGACTCGGCAGTGCCTCTCACTCTCCTCGAGGAGCTCTCTCAGCCTGGCCACCTCCTGACGGAGACAGACCACTTGGAGACGAGGGGACTCGATGCCCTGGGTCAAATCTTCGCAGTGCGCAAGAGTATCTTGGACCACACGTGCGGATCGAGGAGTGCACATGCTGACAGCCACGGCGAGTCGCTCAGTAGGGACACCGGACGATGAAGTCTGGGCGCTAGACTCACTCGGGATGCTCTCGAACACCAGCAGTCGCGGGGTTACTGAGAAAGGAGGTAAGCTGTAGTGAGAGCAGTGGCCCACGCGCGAAGGGCCATAATGCCCCACTATGAAGCCATGCACTGTTCCCGTCATACCGAGTTCCCTGTGTTCCTCTGGGACTTCTGCATCCACATGAAGGGGATAGCCCTCTGGCCCTCGGCTCCCGGCCTTCGGCAATGCATGGGGTCCTCTCAGGCTCTACACCACACTGAGCTGAAGGGCTTCCATCGTCGGACCGGGGTGCACCCAGTAAGCTCTGTCCGCTGGTGGACGGCGTCAACGACGGCCTTTCTGAGCGGATATGCGCTCTTCCACGCGGCTGTCGGAGGGTCAGTTGCCTCACTTTTCTTCAGCGGGGTGGGAGTTCTTGCCGCGACTGGTGATGAGTCCGCCGGTGTGTCGCTGCTGAGGCCAACTTCCGTAGAGGATGCAGAGGTGGACCATCTCGAGGGTTTCTCGCTGGACCGTCGAGCCGTTAGACCCCCGCCATCACCACACGCTGCCAGCCCCTACACGCGGCTACTGTCACCAGCAGAACCGAGTTTCTCCCCGAGACCCAATAGTACCTCTGCCCAGCATCAGCCTTCGATAGGGAACGCTACAGTCTCCCAAACCTCACCAGTATTCTCCACTACTCGGCGACGGAGCTCCAGCTTCCTGTTCAACTCCGCCGGTCCATCAGTCGCAGGGCTCACAGACGCCGCCTGTTGCCGGTCTGTGAGAGATGCCTCGCAGATCCGTCCGGCGGACATTGGAGAGACAAACTGAAAAGTACCGGCGTACACAGTGCCCGTAGTAGATGTAGCGTAGCGATGACATCATCGGCTGGAGGACACTGCCTCTTAGTGGAGGTGCGAGTAGGCAGACTAAGGTGTAGGCTGATTTCCTGGATGGACGCGGAGGTGGATAAGGACGAGGCGAGGAGACTTGTGGACAGGAGGGCTGCGACTGTAGGACCGGCAAGCCTAGGCACACCGTCCGGATTGTATGCTCTGGCTATGGGATTAAAAGCAGCGCACGCTTCGCCAGATTACGATACCACTCCTTCTTCAACATGGCAAGCATCACATGGTGATGGCGTGATGATACATCCTCTTCTATTTGGCTGATTGGCTGATGTCGCAGCACTCAGCAAACGCTAAGACGAGGGGGCGGAGTAATGGGCAAAGAGTCGCCGGTTCAACGAATCCTTGGTAATGGACTATTGACATACACCCCATCACCCTCAGAATCCATGCCATCCCAGTAGGGACCGGTTACGCTGTGAAACGGAACCCCATTCAGGCCACAGAATCCCCCCAAAGCGCCCTAGTGCTGCAGCACACGATGAGATTGCCAACGGCAATTCACAGCCCGATGCACCCTGCTTCCATGGCCTGCTACCTTCTCACAACGGTTGCAGCGCCAGCGCAGGGCAGCCAGGACGTGGCCCCTAACGGTAGGGAAGTCTGACCCCATCGGCAGATCTGACACCGTCCCAATAGCTCGGGGGGGGGGCTGAGATGCTTTTATGCTACCGACCAACCTGCCTGTTACAAACCTCGCTCACTATGGTAATGCCGAAGGCTTGCATAGACTGCTTTCACAACCTAGGGTTGTGAAAATAATCTGTAGCCCCCCCAAGGCTGCGGCATCGGTCTTGTCCGAAGACGGCCTGGTCTACGCCTTTCGGTGAACCACTAGACACGAGCCGTGTCACACGGCTACGAGCTCCTCGCTGAGGATGGAAGCTCTATCATCGTCGGGCGTTTCTATATCTGGACCAGTAGTCATTGTGTAACACAATAGGGAGCAGAGTTGGATGTAACAGGAGAATAAATACAATACTTAATGATTAACAACAGCAGCCACTCTACTAGCGCATATCCTGCGCAACCACAGCTTGTGTGGAGAGTATCTATGGAGAGCGATGCATCACGCCCCCCAGGCTGGTTAGCATGAAAGAACAACAGTCACTACAGAGAGCATTAAACTGGAATCCCAGTTTTCCTCAGCTTGTTCTTGCACCGTGTAGTTAAGCAGCCTCTCGATGTGAGCTGAACATCAGAAACGACTTGAGGATACAATACCCACAAAGAGTGTTGACTACCGCAATCAAACCATCGACCGTGTTCGCCCAACAGTAAGCGACGCACCCAGAAGCGCGACTCGAGTGGCTGGTTCTTCACAACGGTTCCCAGATCGTAGAAGTAGGTCTCGACCTGAGCCTCACACCATTCCACCGTGATGAACATTATAACATTACCCTCCTCAAGCTGACTCCTGGGCTTAGACAACAGATGATGTGGATCTGGTAGAGTCAGCTGCATACTCAATCCCTGAGAAGTGAGAGAGGCATTGCATTTTCTCACTTGATGCAGAGGCAAGGGCTCATCAATGCCGTACACAGTCACAGCAAGTCTATCCGGAAGAACTTCTCGAACAATGTAGGACCCAGTGATTTGCTCCGACCCAGACCGTCGCGAATCACACGATAAATGAGAGAACCTTCACTAAGATCATTCTGCAAGTCATCAACGGAAGTACTACTTCGCTGGTTGAGAGCATCGACCGACTTCGCACGGCGCTCAGCAACTTCGGAGCACCAGCCCTCAGTGAATGTATTAACGGCATTCCGGACTCTATCAGTGATGGCCACAGGATCATCAGATGCATGTAAATCATCATGATATCTAAAAAGTATCAGTATCCAGCATCACCTCAAGGCTCCCTTTAGTAGATTCACCGTACAGCATCAACTCCGGAGTGAATACCGTTTCACTCCCACTCGTAACATACCGAATCGTAGTATTAATAACTCGTTGCACCAGAGGAATAACTGACAGGTCGGAAGTCAACAAGCGCTCCAAATGACGCTTGAGCGCCCTTACAATGACTTCGATTTGCCCTTGACTCTGAGGGGTAATGCCACTGGAAGGTACGAAGCTGATCTGAAGCTTCGCGTACAGGAGCCTCAGCACTTTGCTGCAGAAAGAGTGGCCTCTATCTGACCTAACAATCAGAGGTACTCCATACCGGAGTACCCACCGATCGAGCAGTAAACGCACTACCGTAGGAACAGTCTGGTCCGACGCCACAGCCAATTCGGTATAATTACTGCAGCCATCGACCATTAGTAGGACCGAGCAACCGTGGAGAACAGTGCCAGAGCTCGGATCAGTATAAGTCCAACCACTCACAGGCCCTGCAAAAATCAATGTATAACACTTCAAAAACGCCTTGTAGCAACCGACTCCCCGGTAGCCACTACCTGGCGTATGCCTGGCGCGCTCTCTGTCGCAACCAAGGCAGTGCCTGGTAAATGCTTCACAATCCGACAGCATCCCAGGCCAATACACCCATCTGCTCAGACGATTCTTCATTTGAAGCGGCACCAGATGACCTACAGCATCATGCGCAAGTTGAAGTAGGCGATCCCGGAGTTCGTATTCGCCGATGTCAGCCGGCACATACACCCTCCAGCCAATCTTCAGCTTGACCAGCACGTACTCGCAGTCATCCTTCTGAACAACTTCGAAGCGATTAAGGAGAGACCTAGGCACACCAGTGTGCAACAAGCTAAGGATCTCAACGCCGTTCCAAGAAGTTCGATCCTTACCGATTAGAGCTCTTGATTGAGCAGTAACCCGCTGTAGGAATTCGCCCCCCCAGCCCAGTGCTAGGGAGTAAGGAACTGGGCTCATCCGAAGCAGTAGTTGCCAGGACTTCAAAGGACTCGGAGTCGTCACCATCCACAGCTGAAATCAGATTATTCAATCCCAAAGATGATAGGGTTCGAGAATAACCATCAGCCACAACATTTTCAACACCCGCGATATGATTGAGACTCACATCAATCTTCAGAGTATCTTGCCAGTCTAAGAGGATGTCCCGGACCGTCGCTACCAGCCTCCTCACTGCTAAGCGCTCCATGCCCTTAACACCCTGACAACCATGCTTAAGCCAGGCGAGACAAGAAGAAGAGTCTAACAAGCATACCACCTTTTTGATCCTTTTATATATATCGGATCGTACAACAGCGTCGGCAGCAACCAGGGCTACATAGCAAGCAAATAGTTCTCGCCGATTCACGTGCCAAGCACTACCATGAATCCTAGGGTTCCAGGGCATGGCAACTGCCCTGAGCTTGATCCCTTTCAAGGTGGTAATGACATAGCCGTAACCTTCGAGACTAGCATCACTGGCCACAACGAGAGTGTGCTCTAACTCACCAATGGAAGAGTGTACACAATCCGACGATGCCTCACTATCTTGTTGCAAGCAGCCGACGATACGATTCATAAGCTTCACCTCGGCAGCCTTAAACTGCAGAGGGACCTTCCATTTGCCGATGGGTTCCACCTTAGAGGCATATCTTGCTAGCAGAGAGCATAGACAGCTTCTTACCGGATGCACATATAGAGGGTTAGAAGCTTGCAGTATGCCAATGAAAGCCGCTAGCTGACTCCTCGTGAGCGGATCCTTGATAGCAAAGTCACTCACAAACCGCCGCTTCTCCGGTGATTTGCAAATGCAATGCATCTGAAGGGCACCACAGTGAACACGAAGCAGAACCCCCAGGCATAGTTCCCACTCTGAGAGCATTTTACTCGAGCAATCTCATCAGCAGAATCTGATAATACTCGAGTTTTCTCCAGTGGCAACATAAGACCTATGCGATTACCAATCGCACTTAGAATGGGGATGATCTTAGCCGCTTCGTTAACCGACGAACATATCTGAATATCGTCATAAAAAAACAGCAGTATATGCCTGAGCCAGCTCAGGCGCATACGCTCCAAAGACTCGACGCAGCCACGCCACTCCATTTTCTAGAATGGCAGGGCCGCACAAAAAGACCGAACGCCAAACGGCGGCATTTATAGAAACGCCGGTTACATAATATAAAGATAAAGGGTAAGTCCATGCCATCACAAGATCTGGATTTATTGGTCTCGTCATTGTCAGAGCCAATAGTAGCCAGTCGAAACCTATAAAAGGCTCGATGGATATCCATGGATATCAGTACCCGATTAGCAGTACCGAGCTTCAGAGTAGAATCACTCGGACCATCGTTTCTGGTTGAAGACAGCCTATCAGGACCACAGAAATTCACCCGCAAACCCGTCAGTAAATCAGTAGTAGTCCTACCGCCATAGGAAGCACTATAACTGCCAGTATTAGTGAACTTCTTATTGAGTTGCACTGCATCTATGACAGGTCTCGTCTTGAAGCTTGACGTCTTCTCATAGACATCTCCTTCAACTGTAGATGAAGTACTAGAAGTAACTGGAAAGCAGATAACAGTGGGAATGCCAGGTTCCTTCCGAACCTCACTCTCATCAACCTCCTCCCAGTGACCGTCTTCACAGAACTGACTAACAGCTTGGTCATATTGTTGACGCTGAACTTCAGGCAATTTCCGATATATATCATAACCATAATCATAGACTGAAGGAGAAGCAGTCTTGTCATCGGTAAAAGCAACACCAGGGGCACAGGATGAATCAACAGCCATCTCACAGCAGTACTTCTGGTCTGGATGATCACGAGCCTCCTTATCATCCAGCTTACGCAACCTCATCAGAAAGCCTTCAGCCGAAGGGACCCTTGTCCATTCAGCCGACAGCGTACCCTCTATGACCTCATCTAGTTTATCCCAATCCACGGCACCCCTCAGGTGGCACCGTCGAAAGCTGCTTCGCAGTTTCATGATTCAAGAGTAAATCACTCTGAGAAGGGAGCTTCGGGACAACACCGCATTTCACTACATAGAAACCATTGCCCAGCGTAACCAATACCTCGGCAGTTCGCGTGAACTTGTGAACCTCACCGCCAATACCAGAGAAAGAAGTAGGTCTAATACTTCGAGTGAGCAATCCATGATGTTCAACGAATCCAGAGGTAATAAGGTTAAGCTGGCTACCACTATCACAGCAGACTCTAACCTTAATAGAGGGGCTGGAAGCATTAGGGCGTAGCTTCCCTCAACTACATTGATATTAGCGCAAATCAAATCATGATAACCCGAAACCGATGAGTCGCTAGCAGGGGCACTACCTAACGTGACTGCAACAGTGGCATCATCATGGGTATCACTAGATTCACTATCATGAGCCGAAGAGGTTGCGCTATTAAAAATGGTCATCTTCAGGAACATCATTACCGGACCCCGCAGTAACCACAGATGTTGTTGGAGATGTCTTCGTACCCTGAAGCCTTGGGGATCGACGAGGTCGGATGTGAGCAAACTTACAATTCGCACCATACTTGCAGCTTCCTGTTTCAAAGAAGTCGAAGCAGTACTCTGCTCTTTTTCCTGGCTTCGATCCGCTACTCTTGTTCCCACCCAACGTGCCCGAAGTAGATGAACTCGCAGGTGGCGAACGTTGAGTTGAGGGTGATGACGAACTGCCAGAGGTCTTGGACTGAGAATCCTTATCAGGAAAAAGTAACCCTAGCTTTTCCCACCTCTGACGAAAAAGCATTATTCTTCTGCCCATGCTTCCGGGTAGTATCACGACCGTTCTTCGTATCCTTGGACGGAACAGTACCATGAGCAGCAGAACCTGCAGTACCAAGTAACTCGTCCAAAGTTAACGGACTATACACCTTGGCCATATCTTCCAAAATCTGGTCGAACTGGTTCAAATCGGTAGTCTCCATCAACCGTAGCAATCACTTGATTGCTGAATCCCTAAAGAACGGGAAGCTGTCCAGACAGCTGATGAGCTTGTCACGTCGCAGACTCCAACCGTCTGAACTACCCAAATCAATATGTAACACTTGAGCAGCCCTGAGTCGTTCTTCACTACAAAAGCGACTCCAAACATAACCATTAGGCTCCAAATCAACCCAATGCTTGAGCAAAAGACTACTATCAGCCTCAGCAAAGTCCTGCTCAAGGCGTTCATAAACTTCTTTAAGAACATCATGACAGCCTGACAATCAAATCTGAACACCCTTACACATCTTTTTCTCAGCTTCTGTATAATCTTCCTCCGGAACATCAATACCAGTCCACAAGGTAAGAGTTGGGAGATGATTAAAGCATATCTCCTGTAAGGCAGAAGCTTGCTCATCAGGCAGAACATAAGCTAACACAACAAGCTTCAAAGGGGATGTAAGACGAGAGGTATCCACTACATTAACTACCTTCCTCCAGCACCCCTCCGTCCAATGCTTTGGGCGAGCGAGATTCCAAGCCTTGCAGAATGCTGGAAGGACTCAGCTGCAAAAGCTTGTCATTGGGGCCTCGGAAAGATAACCCTGGAAGTGAACCATAGACGCAGAAAGACGTCAGTCCAACCATATTCTGGACTGCGAGGGGAAACATTCTCTAATCGACGAAGTGAACGTTCGCTTAGAGCCTCCGAGGAATCAACGAACTCGTTTTCCTTATCCAACTCCTTGATAACCGTGTCCTTCAAGAAAGCAAACCTTTTCCTGGACGGTGCACCATCA
>JABANP010000257.1:0-73273 GCA_013115135.1 Perkinsus olseni | reverse complement strand
CCCTCGCTGGATTACCCTGACTTCTCGAGGCCTTTTCAGATAGCGTCAGATGCGTCTGATTATGCCATGGGAGGCGTTCTACAGCAAGACGGTAGGCCTTTAGCTTTCTATAGCCAGACCTTTTCGGGTTCACAACTGAATTGGGCTGTCTATGAGAAAGAAGCCTATGCGTTGATGAAATGTCTTGAGCGTTTTAGACATCTTCATTATGGTTATGATCTGCAAGTTACGTGTTATACAGATCATAGGCCTTTGCAGTGGCTTGAGAAGGCGACTTCCCAGAAGCTGCAAAGATGGTTACTAGCTCTACAACAGTACAAGTTCACTGTGGTTTATGTACCTGCTTCTAAGAACGCTGTCGCGGACGCCTTATCTCGAGTCCGGTTGGATTCAAGTATGACTGGTGATCCGTCGGAGACTCAAGCACAAGCGATTGCTTCAGGCCTTGTAGAGCGAAGTCATCTTCACGTTCCTGGAGCGCATGCAGTGGTTCTGACTCCGGCATTTTCCTTTGCCGATCTTCTGGAAGCTCAGAAGGATGATGGTATCTTAACTCAAGTTGCTTCTCGAGTTCAAGATGCTACTCCGCTGAGCCGTACTGAGCTTAAGGGTCCTGACTTCATTTCTTACAAGAGGGTATGGAAAACTCTTGATGTGTGTGATGGTCTACTTGTGCGTGAAGTAAGGCCTTCTGCGTATTCTGGTCCTATTTGGGTTCCGGTGGTGCCGACAAGCCTGCGGTATACTATGATTCAGAGGTTTCATGATGATGTTGGGCATGTCGGTGCTGCCCGGTTGTTGGAAAAGGTTCAGACCTTGGCGTATTGGCCGTGCATGGCGGAAGATATTGAGAAGTATGTGTCTTCCTGTGATGGTTGCCTCAACAGCAAGAAGTCTAGACCGCCGCCAGCCCCTTTGATGCCGGTACCTATTGGTAGGCCTTGGGAAACGGTCGCTGTAGACTTACTTACGGTACCCAAGAATGCTGATGGGATCTCAACTCTTTTGGTATTACAAGATTATTTTACGAAATGGGCGCACGTTGTTCCGCTTAAGGAGCATACTTGGGCAGATGTTGCCAGGCCTTTATATCATTTATTCTTGTTATTTGGACCACCGTTGCGACTTCATTCTGACCAAGGCCCTCCCTTTGAGTCTTGGATGTTCAAATTCGTCTTAGGCCTTCTTGGTGTGAAGAAGAGTCGTTCATCCGTCTACCATCCTATTGGTAACGGATTGGTGGAAAGGTTCAACCAAACCTTCCTCAAGATGCTTCGAGTACACGTGGAAACTACCCACGATTGGTATCAACATCTTGGATCTTTGGTCTGGTTCTACAACACCAGTATTCACTCTTCCACTAAGGCCTCTCCATTTTATCTGATGTATGGACGAGATCCTCCTGACTTATGGTTCCCCTCCTTAGGCCAAGTTCAAAACATGTTGTTTGACCCTGAGGCCTTTGCGAGATACATCAGTCATACGAGAGCGATGATCCAGGACAAGGTGAACGAGTGTGTTACTCAGGCGGCCATGTCGTACAAGGCCTCCTATAATGCTAAGAGTCGAGAACGTCAGTTTCGGCCAGGTATGAGGGTTCGTTTGGAAACCTTAGGCCTTGCACGAGCTAATAAGTTATCCCCTAGGTGGGAAGGTGAATGGTATGTTCTTAAGGCCTTGCCGAACCTTGAGAACAAGACGGTGGAAGTGATCCACCCTGCTACCAATCGTGTTAAGGTTATTAGTGTTGATCACTTACTTATAGATCCTATTCAACCAGAAGAAGTTCCGATTGCGGTATTGGATCTATTACGGCAAGAAACGACTTCGTCATCTTCGGAGAGTTCGGTTGTTCGAGATCTACCTTATCAGCATGGGCCTGAAGTTCCTATAGTTGCTGAGTACGTGGATTCTCGTGTTGGACCTTCTCTGGCACAAGGTACTGGACCTCAAGACCCCGAGGTCCAGAGCACTGGTTCTTCGAGCGAGCAGCAGCGGTCATCTGCGCCCGCTTCGGTTGATGGTGCACGGCCTGATGGTGCAGAAGAAGCCGAGGATATTGTTGCCGACTACGACGACGACGGACACTCTGGCTCTTGTAGCCAGGGCTCTCAGGCCTTGAGATCAGCGTTAGGAGATGATGTGCAAGATTTCGTTTCCGTTAACCAGTCAGACTTAGTTTCTTCACTTGCTTCTGAAGAATCAGGCCTTTCTGCTAATGAATCTGCACAGCCTCACTCGACAAGTTCTTCGAGTTCGGCCCCTTCCCCGGTGGTTGGTGAAGATGGTGATCTTGGAGGGGAGGAGAGTGATGGTGTTAGAAGCAATGCTGAAGGTGTTGAGAGCAATGAGGAGAGTAGTTCTGCGGAGGAAGCCGCTGAGGTGCCTCCTCACGATTGGTCTCTTGCTAGGGATCGGCCTCGACGAGAGGTACGACCTCCTAAGCGTTTGAATTTGTGAGATACGGTATGTTGACGACGACAGCGAGTTCGTCGCCATAGTTCTTCAGGCCTTTTAAGGTACTGAGTGTATTATTTTGTTAAGTGGTATACCTGGGTCGACTATGTTAGTGTTGATGGACCACTTGTTATTGGTAAAGATGGCCTTTTGTATGTTCCTGCTTGAGTGTTGTTGGACTCTCAACTACCATGGCTCTTTTGGGTTGTTTCGACTACCTCAAGACGACAAGAACTGGAAGGAACCGCCTTGAACGAGCCTATTTCTTAGTGAAGATTTTCGACAAGTTCTCGGTGTTTGCGATGTTGAGGCCTTGTACCCATGATGTGTTGTGACTCATGTGGTGTTCGTCCTTTGACGTGAATCGCTGTTTCGCTGACTCAATTGATCAGTGATGGTTATTTACGAGTACCAGAATTCGCGTTATTCTGGAGCCCGAAGTATTGAGGAATTGCAAGTTTTGCAAGAACTCAAGACGCGCGTTTCGACCCTGTTAATTCCGAGACGGGAATGATCCGACCTTTGCGATTGTTGATTGTCCGGGAATTCTCATTCGAACACGTTAGTAATGGTGTCTGCTTTCATCGTTACTGGTTATAGCGTTATGAAGACCAAGATTGAGGCCTTGTAGCGCTTTGTTCAAACCGTACTTGAACACTTTCTGGGATGTCTGTTATTCGTCTCACTCCTGCGGCCTTGCCCCTTATTAAGGCCTTGGACTCGGAGATGAGGAAGGAACACCCCTCGATTGCCGCCCTCGACAGCCTGCTCAAAAGCCTTAATGGTTCTATGGGTTGGAACCGTTGGGTTCAGCCGGAGGCTCCGGCTGGTCGTGCCCCGCCTCCGTGGGATCTTAGTCTCGTTGGGCCTTATACTCCGTCTAGATGGCGTTCGTCTTCGTCGGACTTTCAGCTTATGAAGTCTCGTTTGGTCTTTGGTTGTCCTTTCGAGGAACCTGATGTAGCTGCGGAAGTGGCTGGTTTGCTATTTCCGTGGGTTCAAGAGACTATAGGCCTTATGCAAGTCTGTTGTGGGCTGGATACTGTTATTCTGCCGCCTTTGGACTATTCCGCTCTTCGCTCGGATGAGGGAGGACCCCTTCTTGAGGCCTTTTCTCATGGAATATGGATTCCGTCTAAGAATTTGTATTTCTGTGCGGCTTGTGGTACGGCTGTCCCTACTCGTGGTGGTCCGCCTAACTTGGGGAATTTACTGGTATCAGCTGCTACTCCCCCTGGTTATAAGTTTGAAGGTCCTACTGCTTTCGACTTGGCCGACTTACTTGAGGCCTTTAAGAAGCATGTCCAAGAGAGCCCTTATCACACTCAAGGAGTTCGTTCTTATACTCAACGCAATGCTTGCGGCGAGTACAACTATACAGGCCTTAAGGATTTTCCTTTTTGCTTTGTGGATCATCCCTATTTTAAGAGTGGTATAACGGCTCAGGCCTTGTTGGATCATCTCAATTGGCATCGACTCCCTCCTCCTGTGCACGCCCTCGGTCAGGCCTTGTGGTATCATGTTAGGAACGGCGGTGACCTCGGTATTTACGTGCACTCCAGGATGGGAAGGCTGATTGTATGGCGGCTATGCACAGACCGCGAGTACCGGTCAGGCCTTTCTATGTCTTCTGCTTTCGAGCTACGTAAAGGCACTTGTCCTTTCGACGCTCATGTTCAGGAGTCGATTCAGGCCTTGATAGACTTCGCCTATGTGCCGGCGCCAAGACGGTTCCCACCTCCTCCTGCTCCGGCGGCTACGGCTAAGATGCCGCCTGTAAGGCCTTTGATGACAACGGCTATGAGGTCTCGTCGTGGCGGTATGAAAGGGAGTGTGGGTGGTTCAAGGGTCCCTCCTGTACGACGATCATCTTCGCCCTCTACGACGTGGTTTTCGGCTAGATCCACTGAGAGTCCTGTATGTGAGGTTGTCGAGTCTGCTCCCAGTGGGCTTCCCACTGGAAGGCTTGACATTGAAGGCCTTGTTCTATCGTCTTCTTTAACTACGGGCGAGTGGTCGCCGAGGACTAAGGCCTTGCACGATGTCTTGAAGGAAAAATATGGTTCTTCTCGAGAGCTTTGGGAGCCATGGTTTGCTGCCGAACCGACGCCGGTACCCTTAGTGGATCAGTCCACTATCTATGATATCTGTAATGCTAACCATTTGCTTTTGCCTTTTGGATTCTTGAGATCCACGGGGGATGAGATGCAGGTCCCTGGCCAATCCTCTTCTTCGTCGTCCATCCCCGCGGAGCAGCCTCAAGAACTAAGGCCTTTGCCGGTTACTCGAAGAATCAGGTCGGCGCCTTCACCATCGTCAGCGACGCCTAGTGTTATGTCGCTTGGTTCTAATATGGTTTTGCCGGATGCAGATAGTGAGATGGATCATACCTATGGTGTAGTTTCGGTTATGTCGTCACCAACAGCAGCTAGGCCTTCTTCGACTCAGTCCTTGTTGCCTCCTCCGAATGTTGTTATCAACATTCCCTTGGGTGTAACTAAGGCCTTTGAGCAGTTCGGTTTATCGGCCCCGACAAGTCCCGGCTTCGACTTGGACTTCTCTCACGACTATGCCTTCCTTATACCACGGTTCTATAGTCCGTCCTTTGAGGATCGCTATAATTGGTTATGGAAATGGGAAGTTGGTCAAGATGATTGTGACTATCGGAGCTGGAAGACGGCTCTCAAGTTGGCCAAGCCTGTCCTGGATGATACTTGCTACATGCTGTGATTGCAGGCCTCTTTGACGAGCAGCTTCTACGGGAACCCGTTGCGGGTCGCGTGATTTTTATATCAGGCCTTCTTTCTGGTCCAAAGAAGTTCGGAAAATATGATAATTACTTACCTTCTCCGGCGGCTCTCCTGAGGTGGACTCAAGAAGCCGGGGTAGCTTCGCATTTGGTGGTGTATCATACTACAGGCCTTCGCCCTTATGGTAACATCGGTAACTCCGCCAATCTGTTCCTGTGTTGTCCCCGCCATACTGACGAAGCAATATTCAGGCTGACGCGGCAGTCTTCGGTTAGACCTTTTCGCGAAGGTACTACCTTGTTTATAGGTAGGAGCGATAAGGCCTTTTCCACTACCCTGTGTGACGAACAAGGGCGACAGTCTGGGCTTACGGTGGCTGAGGTACAACTGGCGCAACTGCTAACCCTGCATAAGGCTAAGGCAGTAAACCAGGCCTTGATGGAGTATGAGTCCGCTCAGAAGACGACTGCTGGTAACTACAAGGTTCTTGGTAAGTACTTACCTCAGGCCTTTGAGGTGCGTGACGACGAGTGGGTGTGTACTTCCTTTGAGGAAGTTGAGAAAGGCCCACCGCCCGGAGTTGGTTCGTGGTAAGGCTACTACCTACAAGGCCGGTGGTAAAGACGTGCCCTCTTTGAACGAGCTCTATCGTACTCTCCCGGAGTCGTCTGGAGATATTGCTGAGGCCTTGTCGGGGCTGGGTAAGCAATACCGGGTTAGAACTCGTGACGGATTGAGGCCTTTGTCGGAGGAATCACCCGGTCCAGGACAAGGATCTTCGAGTTCGGGTGCGGAAGCGGCAGAATAAGGCTGATGAAGAATGATCTGATGTTAATATCATTTTCTAGGCCTTGACTTTTGAGATTTTATATTAATTTTTGCCTGCGTGGAATTTACTTTTGAAGGATGGTTCAAGCTTGGCGGGGAGGTATGTAAGCGGAAGTTGTGGAGCAGTGCTTCGCTCCGCCCTCCGCGGAGCAGAATCCCTATGTCAGCTTGTCCCATTTAGGCCTTCATCTTTGTGATAATTCCCGCAGATCTTGTGGCTAAGCTGTAGAAGCTTAGTACGCTATAATATGTATCAGACTATTGAATAGATTCATAAGAATTGATTCCCATTAAGTCCTTTTGTTGGTACTACTACTGACTAAGGCCTTATCTGGTGGTATCTTGGAGCGGTTGAGTTATTCAGTTGGCGCGTGAGTTGGTTCACACACCTACTTCCTTATTATAAGGCTTATTTATATTCTTGTGGTTGAGTACCTCAATACCGACCACAATGCGCTGAATAACGCGCGCGCCCGGATGATCGATTTCTCACGCCGGGTTTCAGCACAGCGCAGATCAGACCCGGTTCTTCAGCGCGGCTGGCAGCCGGGCAGTGTTCCCGACAGAATCACATAAAACAACCGAACCACCGATGGAACCAACAGTGGCGGTAAAACACTCGCTGCGCTTGCCATGAGTCATTGCCGAGACGGTAATGCCGTCAACGGTGAGCACCCACGAAGGGATTTATGCAGACACCGTGTCCAACCCACTGGTTTGCCTGGGCCCAGGCGCAGGAGGGATATCCTATGACCGTTCAATAGCGTCAAGGGCTGCCACATCCGCATGATGAGCTGACGGTCAACCGACACTACTATTAACTCAACACGAGTATTAGTATTTAATACTAGAGTCAATTTAACTCTTTTTGTTTACAGGATCGCCCGCACAGAGTGTAGCGGCGGTAAATAGGTAGCCACAGCAAGAGGAATCAACATTACAGCAATGAATTGCACCAATATACCACTACAACGAAAAACTGGGTCTCAATTAGGGTGTCCCTGGTCTCGGAATAATTGTCAACGGCTTGTACGTGAGCTGTCTGTTCTTAAGGCAGCCCTTCCTGGCTTAAGACTATCGCTGTGGTCTCGCACTTGTAGTGCTAGATTATTCACATCATTGTGGGGTATTTAGTGGTGCTGTGGTTCCATGAGAGTAGTGTCGCGTTCGTTGACCTAGGCGCCTAGTTATTCGCTTCCCCACTCACTCTTACCTTTACTCTCCCCCGTAGGTGTCACGGGGGGGACATTTTGCGCATGCGTGTGTGCATGCGTCTGGAGACACGCTCTCTTACTCTCCACTCTGTTTCCTGGGGTTTTTCTACTTCTCTACCCCATTTTTTACTTTTCCCCGTAGGGGACACGGGGAGACACTGCGCATGCGTGTGCGCATGCGTTTCTAGATCGATATCTTCGATCCCGCTATTACGGCTCATCACTCGTAATCATACTGAACTGGGGATGTTTGTTTTCGTTTGGGAAATGTTGTTATTCAGCACGATTGTCACGCTTTCTAATGGTTGAGGCTAATGTCTCTATGGCTAACCTACAATCATCAGTAGCTCCGGACTTGAGTTCTAGTGGTCCGAGTGACCTGGCTACACTGATTAGAAAGCAAGACGGTCTGTTTTCTCACATCGCCTCCTACAAGTCGGACTTGTTGGTGCTTGACGTCGACTCCGACGGCTATCCCGTACCGGCAGAGGACTTCATCGACGCAAACGTGACTGAGTTTCGGACTCTGCAGGTCGAGGCCAATGTACACCCAGTGCTTGTCCGTTGGTCAGCCAGTCTTGCAGAAGCCGTTCGCGCTCGTGCGGCGGAGGAGCCTGACTTGTCTCCGGCGGCGATAGCAAGGTGGACTTTCCAGGAGCTGTTCTACGTCGGCATGGTGGCTGGTGTTGATGATTCCCTTGCCATGTCGGTAGCCGCTTTCTTATCCACGTCCTCGACTAAGCAGGCCCTGCGCCTGGCAAGGATTGTGGGCCTTGGGAGTGAGCGCGCTCTCGAGAGGGAGGTCACAAGGCAACTATCTTTCGTCGCGGTTGGCCCTCAGCTTGGACTCGGGGCTCCTCGCAGAGGAGACCACCCGCAAGTGGCCTCCTCCGTTGACATCGTTGGGTCCGGTGGGCCCAGGTACAACGTGGACAAGATTCCTCTTGAGGTGACGGTGCCTTGGGATGGTCCCACGGCGGCACTCCCGTACGTCGCCTTGAGAAAGAATATCGAGACGACGGGTCGGTTCTATAAGCTGGGTAGCGACGAGTTGCTCGTGTTCCTGTTCCGCAACCTATCGCCGGCTCTGCGGTCAAGTCTGTCGGCGGAGATTGAAGGCGACATAACGCTGGCCAGCTTCTGGCAGGCCATGGATCGGCGTTTTGGTTGCACTGAGACATCGGCGTCGGCTACTATCCGTTGGGAGCATCTGCAGATGGGCGAGGGGGACACGGTCGACGCTTACGCGTCCAGAGTTCGCATGGAGGCACAGCTGTTTGCTCGTGTGACTGGCACAGCCCTCGCACCATCGCTGATCGTGGCTCGCCTGGTGAGGGGTCTACGCCCCGACATACGCGATAACCTTGAGGCCAGTCTGAGTTTCCGGCTGAGTACCCTGACCTTCGAGGAGGCTCGCGAGGCGGCACTGTACATCGAAGCTCGTCGCACTGCTCCTGCGACCGAGCGTAAGGGAGGTGGTGCTGGTGGTGGTCCGCCGCGGTCTAAGGGCCCGTCTAGGCCGGAAAGGACGGAGCCGGTTGCCAACCGGGAAGGGCAGGTGCCAGACTCTGGCGCGGCGGCCGAACCCAAGGACAAGCGCTCCGGCAAGCGGCACTGCCGCTATTGCGCGGAGCACAAGCTGCCCGGCTTCGACAAGCACAATGATGACCGCTGCTGGCAGAATCCTGCGAATGCCGCCATTGTGCCCGCCTGGTACAAGAATAAGAAGGGGCCGCGAGGTGAGGACCAATCCCAGGACAAGGCTCGGTCCGCTGGGACGTTCATGGCCACCAACCAGGGAGCAATGTGGGTTCGCGCCGAGTCCGGCGGTGAGTATGTGGGTCTGCTGTTGGATACCGGATCGGACTTCAGTGTGGTCTCGCGGAACACACTTTCCCGGCTGGGGGTCATAGACGTTAGTCCTTTGACGTCTCCTGTGACGGTGGGATCGGTTAACGGCGCTGAGTCTGTTCGCCTGGACTCGACCGCGTCCATTCCGGTGACGGTTAAAGACACGGAGGGGAAGGCTCACGACTTCAATCTACTTGTCCACGTCGCGGACACCACGGAGCTCAATGAGTTGCTGCGGTGCGGCGTCGTCCTGTTAGGGTCATCCACCATGGCCAGGCTGCGGGGGGACATCCTTGGATCACAAGGACTATTCAGGAGCCACGTCTTGGGCGCAGACTTTCCTCTACATCGCCCTAGTCATGGTGCCATTCACCGTGGCGACGAAGGTTTGGGTCTGGTCATGCGGGACGGCGGGTGCGAGGTTCCTTCAGATGAAGAGATTGAGCGACGCCTTGAGGGCTGGTCGTGGCCCACGGTGAGGGTGAAGATGTCCGCTACCGCTACTCCTCCTCCCAGAAGGGGACCATATCCCTGTGGCCCTGTGGAGCGCAGGGCCATGTCGCTTCTCGTTGACAAGCTCACTGCGGCTGGGCATGTGGAGGTCCTGAGCGAGGGTCGAGTGCGTGAAGGGAAGTATTGGGTGGTCCCGGCATTCGTGGTTCCCAAGGATAGCGCTCCCGCCATCTCGGATCCGGCACAGTTGACGGCGGAGAACGTCCAGAAGCACTACCGCCTGGTTCTTGATCACCGTCCGGTCAACGAGTGTTGCGCACCATTGGAGTCTACCTGGGCTGGTTACCAAGTGCCCATATCCGAGGGCATTGACTCGGTTGGCGCGGGTGCATGGTTTGGGTCCATTGATGTGAAGGATGCGTATTTCATGCTACGTTATGGTCCCGAGGACGAGCGATACTTCGGCTTTTCCTTCTGGGGAGCGGACGGGTCTGTCCGCTATGGGGTCCATCGCTCGATGGTCATGGGATGGTGTAACGCGTCCTTCTGGTGGAGCTGGGCCTTCTGGAATCTGCTGGATACGGCGCTTCCCGAGGTTGCTAAATTCCTACTGGTCTATGTCGACGACGTGTTGGTGTGGCATCCAGTGCGCGAGACGTGCTCGCGGATATTGGCGGCCGTCTTGCACGCTATCCGGGTGGTTGGGGGGGAGGTCCCTCCACATAAGGTGAAACTTCCGGCTTCTGAGATCGATTTCGTGGGTCTTCACCTTACTCCCCAAGGTTACACGGTGTCCGACTCTGCGCTGGCTGAATTGCGATCCGTGTTAGCCTATCCGCCGACGACTCTGCGGGGGTTGCGGGTGAAGTTGGGGGTGGCCCAGTATTGTCGCAACTTGTGGAATCCGGCCGTTTCGGGTGTCGAAGGCTCTCTGTCGCATCTCACAGCCCCATTTACGGACATGATTGGACGGATGACTGCGGCCGGTGCGAGGAAGTCTGCCAAGTTACCTTGGACTCCCGACCACGACCTCGCCTGGCGTCGTCTTGCGGGAGGCATCTCGGGGGGCCTCATCGGCTTCCATCGCTCGGAGGACTCTACGCCGTACACACAGTTCGTCGTTACCTCGGATGCGAGCCCTGTGGCCGGAGCCGCTACCCTGTACCTTCTCGACAGGCGGGTCTTCTTGGAGAGCTTCGGCGCGGGTGAGGTCCCGATGGACTCCGACTGGTTGTCCCAGAAGGGCTTGGTGGTAGCTTTATGGATGCACAAGTGGAGCCGTGCTGAGCGTCGGTATGACATCAGCGACCGTGAGCTCTATGCCATTTGTAAAGCTCTCTTTGCATGGCGACATAGGATCCTGGAGTGTCTGTACCGCTCTGGCGGCGCGTCCGACGTTCTTGATAATCTCTCGGAGGACGCTGGTCGGCAGGATGTCGGGAGGCTGGTTGCTATGACCGATTCTACGGCGACGTTGGGTAGAATGTTGGCCAGGAATTCCTATACTCTGAAGCCGTGTACTACCCGTGATAAGCGTTGGCTATCTTGGTTGTCTGACCTGGGTGACTTCCCCGAAGGAGGTGTGACGCTTTGCCATGTCAATGGGCGTCACAATCAACTCAGCGACGTGCTGTCCCGCCTGATGGAAGGCGGGAGAGAGTTTCTGCCTGAGGGTCACCCCAAGCCAGTGGCGCTGGTTGCCCCCGAGGGCTCGACCGACGGTGAGGGCGAGTCGGCTCGGGGAGAGTCAGCGGGGCTGGTCGCACCAAGCGGTACGGCCGACGTCGATCTCGAGAAGGTGTCGGGATTCGTTGTCGAAAGTCAGTCCAAGGATGGGTCCACCCTCGTGTTCGGCGCGGCGTTGATGGCCTGGGTTGAACATTTTCGCGCGGGGGCAGCGTTACCGGCGAGTGCTGCGGAGGCTCTGGAGATGGGTCTAGTCGAGTGGAACTCGGGAGTCACCGTGTTCAAGGAGGCGACGGTTGCGGGGCCTTCGTGGGCCTTGGTAGTCCCCGATACTCCTATGGAGGAGTACGTGGGCGTTCTGTCCCTCAACTACGAGCCCAAGTGGTCGGTTCGCCAGTGGTTGCTCTTCGTATTTCACGACGTCGCCCTACATCCCGGTGCGGAAGCTGTTCGTGAAACTATGTTCCCGCGATTCTGGTGGCCTGGGTCGTCCGGTGATGTATCGCGGTGGGTGCAGTCGTGCGACCAATGCCTCGAGGTGAAGCGCGGGACTCGGCTGAAGAGCATCCCGGCTGTGAGAGTTGCTCGTGGCCTCGTCGCGAGAGACGAGAGAGGTAAGCATGTGGCCTTGGACCATGGCTTTCCTAGTCCGACGTGGATGCCTCCCTCTGACCCAAACCATAAGGCCTTCGTGTGCGCCGTGTGCTTAAGCACCGGATTCTCGATGCTGTCCCCGGTAAGATCCACGTCCACGGAGCATACCATGGAGTTTCTGCTGAAGTCTTGGGTACCGCTAGCGGGTTTGCCTCTGAGTATAACGGCCGACAACGCCATCGCTTCGAATGAGTACAGGGCTTCACTGTTGGCCTTTGGGGTACGCGTGTGCCGGGTCGCCAGCTTCTCCCCATGGGCGAACGGGGCCGCCGAAAGGAGGGTTGGCTTGGCGAAAGAAAGGATGGCCTTCCTTAGGCTTCCATGGGATACCGCGTTGCCGTGGGTTCAGTTGCAACTCAACTCTACCCCTGGTTCTTCAGGTGCCTCTCCGGCTTTGCTCATGTTTGGGACCGAGTTGCGTACTCCGTCCTCGGTCGCGGCGGAGATGTTGTTGCCCACGTCGGGTGCCGATGGTTCTGAAGCCTTGTCTGACTCCCCGGACGCCCCCGCCATGGTGCGACAGATCATCGATCAGGTTGTTGGCAGGGTCAGGAGGATTACGGTGAGCAAGCATTCTAAGGACGCTCTCCGTCGTTACTCTTCGACTCCGGGAAGGGTGCCCAATGATGGTGAGAAGGTTGTGTGGCGCCGCCCGGGTTGCATCCCAGTGGAAGGGACCGCCCGGCTGGTTCAAGGCCCCCATACGGAGGGGTCTCCGTTTGTCTACCTCAACAACGTGCTCGGCCAGGTCGTCGTTATCGAGCCGGAGGGCACCACCACTCCGGGTAAGGCCGTACCGGTGTCCGCGGTTCACCTAGAGTCACGGAAGAGCCTGGTTGATCGTACCAGGCCCACGTTGGCTTCTGAGGGATCTATGGACTTTAGGTCGCTGAAGGAGAAGGACGTGGTGTTGTGCAGGCTCACTGACGGGCTGGACGCGCTGGCAGAGGTTGTTTCCGACGGTGTCACGGATGGTCTGGTGCACGTCCTCGAGCCCGTGGACGCCGCCGGGCTCACCTTCAAACGTGTGTGGATACACCTGGTGGACGGAGATTTCCGCTTCGCCGATAGCTGTCCCGCGGGGTGCGGCAGTGTCCTGCGTTCGGTCGAAAAGGTCATCGCCAAGGTCTCTCTAACTGCTAAAGGGAGTCTCCGTCAATCAAGCCGCCGCGACTTAGTCGCGGCTGGGTACCTCTCTGAGTGAGCTCAGCGAATGGGGGGGCGTGTCGCGTTCGTTGACCTAGGCGCCTAGTTATTCGCTTCCCCACTCACTCTTACCTTTACTCTCCCCCGTAGGTGTCACGGGGGGGACATTTTGCGCATGCGTGTGTGCATGCGTCTGGAGACACGCTCTCTTACTCTCCACTCTGTTTCCTGGGGTTTTTCTACTTCTCTACCCCATTTTTTACTTTTCCCCGTAGGGGACACGGGGAGACACTGCGCATGCGTGTGCGCATGCGTTTCTAGATCGATATCTTCGATCCCGCTATTACGGCTCATCACTCGTAATCATACTGAACTGGGGATGTTTGTTTTCGTTTGGGAAATGTTGTTATTCAGCACGATTGTCACGCTTTCTAATGGTTGAGGCTAATGTCTCTATGGCTAACCTACAATCATCAGTAGCTCCGGACTTGAGTTCTAGTGGTCCGAGTGACCTGGCTACAGTAGAAGATATCGTCCCGGGAATGAGTTGGGTCGATGTAATTTTTCTCAAAGCACGAGAATACCGAAATATTTTTTTGTCGAGTTTCGAGTTCGCGACTTGGATTTATGGATAGTCAAGTGTGGCGAACTGAATAGGGAAGGAATTAAATCCTAACTCGTGCAGATGCACGCAAAAATTATCCCTTCACTTAACGCCGCGTTAATAACGCGCTTCTACACCATTTTCCGACCATATGAAATGTTTTTTGTTTGATTTAAAAGGGCATGGAAAACCAAATTTTGTTTCCAAAAAGTTTTCATCCACTATCAGATTGAAACGTTCCTTAATAACGAGCAATACATGAATTAGTCATCACGTCTTCCTGCTCTAAGGCTTCGACCGACTCTTTCTGCATCTTCCTCCATCCTCGCGGTCACCGTCCCAGTCGCCAGTCCTCCGACGCTTGCTCCCGCTGCTGCTATTTATTGTTTTTTAATTTTTTTGATAGCAAATATTCAATGGTGGGCCTCGTACAAAACAGTGGCGAAAAAAAAGTTGTGCTTGCCCGGCACTACAATAAGCCCCTGCGAGCATCGAGATACTGCACGCAAGCGGAACAAAGTCGATTGAAGGACTTGCGTCGCTTCAAATCAAGAATTAGTTTATATAAGTGGTAGGGGACACCACCTTTGACCCTATTCTTATTCTTCGGATAGAGCGTTAAACTTCTAATCCAAAGGTTGCGGGTTCAAGTCCCGTCCAGAGTAGATGCACATCAGATCCGAACTGTCTACTCCTATGACAGTCTCCCTACTATACACTATCGCCGTTGAACGCAAAAGAATACTACAACCCTGGCGGGACTTGAACCCGCAACCTTCGGCTCCGGAAACCGACGCGCTTCCATTGCGCCACAAGGTCGACTGAAAATGATTTGTTACACTCCGAACTCGTGTTGAATCAATCAGAGGAGTGGTCCGCTTGGATTCCTTTTTGACAGGAGTGGGCTGCCGCCAAACTGTCGGCAGCACCCGAACTGTGAAGCATGAATCCACTCTATGCAGCTGCGCCTAACGGCGCAAAACGCTAGTCGACACTAGCCGCTGTCCGTGACAGCTTGATCCGTTCACCAGCTCTAGTAACTCATTCGGATGGAGCGTTGGACATCTAATCCGAAAGTTGCAGATTCAAGTATCCCCAGAGTATACGTGTATGCTACCACATCAGATCGGAGCTGTCTGTTCTTAAGACAGCCCTTCCTGGCTATACGCTATCGCTGTCGTCTCGCACTTGTAGTGCTAGTCACTAGCACCTGAAGCTAGAGCCTCGGCCAAACTGTCAGCGATTAGTTAGTATTAGATGGCTTCATCTGCTGTGTAGAGTGTTACAACTTGGAACTTACGAGTGCTTCAAGATACCTTGCGGCTCGAATGCAATTCAACTGTGATCACGCAATATTTCAATAACTAACCATCGGACGCTGCCCGGCGTTTCTCGCTTCAGCAAAATTCAGTGAGCACAGCTTGTTTGTTGTTAACCATTGGAAGTGGGAGGGCCCACAAACTCCCGATCCACAAACTCAGAAATCCTACAACTACTTGCTGAGTTGCGAGCAGCGGCGCGAGGTCAGGAGAACCCTCTGAGGGAACCAGGAGCGCACACGCGACGGGAAGGCCCTATAATCTGGATCTCCCTGCGAGAACGAACGGGCGGTATCATATGTATCATGTATGTCCCATATGTATCATCAGAATGGTCTCCTACGTCGCTATCGTCTAGTGGTCAGGACGTCACGTTGTGGCCGTTTGAACCCCGCGTCAAATCCGGACAGTGAATTGAGTTTGGAACGCAGTGTGTTTCAGGCTGAAACTTTCGCAGCACACGGGAATGTTGACATAACGTTCATGAACACAGGAAGAGACGTCACCTTGTCGCTGATGGATGTACCGTGCGCTGTCCTGGCATTCTCATCTTGCTCGGCTTACTGAGAATAGTCCGCTGAGGCAGCAAAGTAATCAACTGTATGGCATACAGTGTATGCCCTTCAACATTCAAAGGAACGCTCACCACCGGCCAGCACTGCATGTCACACCTGCTTCCGGCTCTGGTGGCTCAATCGGATAGAGCGTTTGACTTCTAATCCAAAAGTTGCAGATTCAAGTATCACCCAGAGTATACGTGTATGCTATCGCATATATGTATTCCGTACGTGAGCTGTCTGTTCTTAAGGCAGCCCTTCCTGGCTTAAGACTATCGCTGTGGTCTCGCACTTGTAGTGCTAGATTATTCACATCATTGTGGGGTATTTAGTGGTGCTGTGGTTCCATGAGAGTAGAAGATATCGTCCCGGGAATGAGTTGGGTCGATGTAATTTTCTCAAAGCACGAGAATACCAAGATATTTTTTTGTCGAGTTTCGAGTTCGCGACTTGGATTTATGGATAGTCAAGTGTGGCGAACTGAATACGGAAGGAATTAAATCCTAACTCGTGCAGATGCACGCAAAAATTATCTCTCCACTTAACGCGCTTCTACACCATTTCCCGACCATATGAAATGTTTTTTGTTTGATTCAAAAGGGCATGGAGAACCAAATTTTGTTTCCAAAAAAGTTTTCATCCACTATCAGATTGAAACGTTTCTTAATAACGAGCAATACATGAATTAGTCATCACGTCTTCCTGCTCTAAGGCTTCGACCGACTCTTTCTGCATCTTCCTCCATCCTCGCGGTCACCGTCCCAGTCGCCAGTAGTCCGACGCTTGCTCCCGCTGCTGCTATTTATTGTTTTTTAATTTTTTTGATAGCAAATATTCAATGGTGGCCCTCGTACAAAACAGTGGCGAAAAAAAAGTTGTGCCTGCCCGGCACTACAATAAGCCCCTGCGAGCATCGAGATACTACATGCGAGCCGAACAGAGTCGATTGAAGGACTTGCGTCGCTTCAAATCAACAATTAGTTTATATAAGTGGTAGGGGACACCACCTTTGACCCTATTCTTAGCCTGCTGCAGGAGCGGACAAGAGAGGAGGTAGTGCCGCGTGTTCCCCACCGGCGCCCCACAGTCACACTCTGGCGAGTTGACCACCCCGCATCTATAGAGATGGGCTGGGGTTGGGGACCTTCCGAATACAGCGGCACTGCTAGCTGCCGTGACTTCCCCGCGGATCTACAAACGAGCGTGTGAAGCGCAGTAAAAGAAGTCGTTGAGTCAACGACGTTGACAGAAGTGCCCAGGCTGGCTCTCTTGTCTGACCACCACTTGCGCAGTGACAGACGGCCAGCTTCTCCTTGATACCGCCGAAGAGTCCTCACACTGATTTCCGTCTCCGCAGAGACTTCCCTCATGGAGGCACCCTTGGCTGCCAGCTCATCGGCCCGTTCGTTGGCACTGACGGAACTGTGCCCCGGTGCCCATCGAAGGGATACCCTACCAGGGATTTCGGACAAGGACAGATAGATCTGTCTCGCCTTATCCCACCGGGCCGTGGATGCACGGGACGACAGGATCTTGAGTACTGTCTGAGAGTCCGTGAAGATCTCCCAGGCCTCGTCAACCGCTGTCGACACAATCCAGCGGAGTGCTTCCAGAACTCCTAGGAGTTCGCAATCCGTAATGGTAGCGTAGGGGGAGAGCTTCCAGAAATTGGAGTAGACCTCTCCGCCCTCACGATAAACGACCATTGCAGCGCCGGTCTTGACGTCCTTGACCACCGAGCTATCGGTGAAAATGGCATTCTTGGTTCGGAGAGCCTCGAGTGCGTAGCTCATCGCCTCCCATTGTGCATTGGGCGCTGAATGTCCACATTACAGCCTTCTGGACTGTCAGTGAAATCTTCGCCGTCAGTCACTTGAACTGTTCAAGTTGAACTCCAACATGACACTTAGTTGTGTCAGTGGTAAAGAGAGTATTGTAAGTCAGAGAGCAGAGATCATCGCAAGGCGTCGTGGACGTCTCAGGAGACCTCGACTCGAGAAGGTCAATCCCAGGCTGATTCTCTGAGAAGCGATTACTAATGTCTCCAACCGCTTTTATCCTATCTAAGCCGAGTATCCCGGCTACTAGCCATTCTAGTAAATGACTCTATCTGTCTGTTGACCTATGCTATGATGCCGGCAGACAGCTACTTATGGTTGGTCTGTGAGTAAGACCTCCCGTAACACCACAGTCGTCCGCGATTGGAAATCACCGGGAGGACTGATATTAGTCGTGACACTGATCCGACCTCTGAAATATCGTATTGATTGATCTCTTACGACCATCACTTTCATGACCGCTGCCACTCAAGCCTGAAGTATATGACAGGGTGGCCCAGCGGGGAAGAATGCTATCCTTTCTTACCGGCTATATTCCCGGGAATTCCCGAAAATTCCCGGCCTCACAGCTTTGTCTTTCCCTTGCCCTTTCCCTTGGCCTTTCCTTTTCCTCTTCCTTTTCTGTTTATATAGTTGGTTCCTTCCCCGGGAGACTAGCTGGAAGCCTATCCTCTCGAACCCTTGCCGCCTTTCAGAAAGGCCCTTTCTAACCGGCATACGAATACTGGCCTTTGCCAGGAAGCGATGCGACAGCACCCAATTCGGAATTGGCAACTCCTCCTGGCGTAATGCTTGAGTGGAAATACCGACCCAGCGGGCGGCCCAGAAATGCGACTCAGCAGCATAGTGTACGAGTCGTGCTCGTGCACGAGTTGCCAGTGTACGAGATTCACGTGTACGAACTTCATGTGTACGACTTACTGCATGAACGAATATATATGTACGAGTATCATGAATACGAGTATTACGTGTACGAGTCTCAATTGTACGAAATGACCATGTACGAATCCAATGAGCGAACGAATATTCAGTGTATGAGCCGTGTTCGAAGTGATAGTGTACGAGTTTTCGGTGTACGAATCGTAATACACCCCCTTGAGGGGCTGCTCGAAGTTTGCTGGCCGCCGCCCTCGGGGTTGCCTACAAATCTCGCTCTTAGACGAGTGTTGACGTCCAAAGCGTTCCTCGGAGACACCGAAGCTCCTTGAGGGGTCTGGGCACCATGTAGTCGCCTCTCCCCAGTTCTAACTTCGGAACTCGACATGGGGTGCCAGGAGGCCAATACTTGGCCACCAAGTAAAGAGAAGGCCGAATGCGGACCGCTAGCTCATATAGCTAATCTGTCTACTTCATCTACCGCGCTGTTCGCGCGCGCACGCACGAATCTCGCTCGCCCATTATTCGCTGCATGAAACGGTTGCAGCCCATCGGCTGAAATGGATAGAAGAAGAAGCTTTAAATCCCATTATACTCAATCCTATGTCCATCCCAGGTGTTGTTGAGTCAACCAGTGCGGGTGTTACTACTAACATGGTGGAGAACCCGCTGGCTGAACTCCTTGAAGTCCTCGGCATCACTGAAGCCCCTCTACTACTGTGGTTATCTGCCGCTGAGTTGGAGACTGCTATGGAAGGCCAACCCCTTAGCAAGAAGGTCTATCTGAGACGTACCTTCTTCACTTACGTTGACGCCGGAGGCCCCAACTCTCAAGCTGCGATCCATTCACGAAGGCCAACTACCACGGTACACCTACAACAGGTCACCCCCTCTGCTATTCCTGTTCTTCTCCCACCTCAAGGAGTGCCCCAAACCTCTTCAATGCAAGCCCAACAACACCCTTCTGACAACGACATCACCAACGTCGCCTACTGGTGCGACTTAACCTCTAACTTTGAGGGTGAGAAGTCGCTCGATACTACCAAGGCCATCAATGCTGTTTCCCATCTCAAGTGCCCCGACAACCAGCAGTACAAGGGAAACGCCGACAACAGGAGCATCAACTACTTCCTGAGTCTTATTCGCTGTGAAGCGAAGCAGACGGCCCTTGGCCCTCGACTATCTTATGTCTACCTATCCAACTGTCTCAACCAATCGGTCAAGCGGAAACTACAGATCCACTTGGAGACCACCATGGATCCTGCCCTCTACTTGAAGGACTACGTTTTGACCCTATCGCTGTCACTATGTTACCTTCAGCAGAAGTACTCTCTGTCGAACTCACATGCTGAAGTCATGAGGTACTTCTCCGAGGTCAAGATGGCCACCGGTGATACTGACGTCTACGACTACCTCGACCGGATCGAATCTGCTGTCGCTATGTGTTCAAGTGTTGGCCTCCATCTCCAGCCAAGTCAGGTCAACCTACACTATCGTGAAGGTCTCAACTCCACTCTGAGGAAGACCGCAGACGAGAACTATTCGGCCATCGACGACGTCCAGCAGCTAACTCAAGCTCTCCGCAGTCACATCCGCTGCAACCCCAAGCTCTACACCAACACTGCCAATTCAAGCAAGTCCACTCGGGTAAAGTGGTTTTTGCAACATGGCCGTGCTTTCGCAACTTTCACTTTTGCAATTGTTGCGATCTGTGTTGGTCAAAGCTGCTTTTGCAAGGAAGTTATTCTGTTGTCTAAACCCACGATGTCGGCACTTTTGCAATGTCCGCGTTGCGTAAATGTTTCGCTTGGCCATCGCTTTTTTCCCATGTTGGATGCATTCAGCGAGTCGTCTACGGAAAACGACGCGGATGGCTGAGTTACTAACTCATCATCAGGTACTCACCGTGGCCCATGGTCCGTGGGTATAACTCAATGAGTAAGACACCACGAGCCTTCTTCACGCAGCGGGATTCTCAGGGAGTGCGCGCGGTGAGTATTACTTAGTCCGGCTAGAATGTGTTTCGTTGCCAGTTGCTTCGGTGTATCTATGTTTGCCCCTGTTATCTTGGCGGTATGTGCTTTATTCAGTTACCACAGCGAGTCGGACGTTCCTCCTAAAGGCTTTCACATGTCAAACTATCAACTGGTATTAGACAGATGTGTGGTTTCCACATCTCTTGTGTCAGTAGTCTTGTCGTCTATTTCTAGTTGGTAATGTAGCGTTGAAGTGTAACATGGTCTGACTCTGTCACGGTGGCACTGTGATCGAAAGGCCAAACGAATCTGCGCGGCGCAATCCCTTCTTGCATACTTCGATTTCCGCAACTCGAGCAATTCAGCTCTTGGGCTCATGTGTTTGAGATTGCTAATCCTCGATGTTGCTTCGAATCCACACCGAATATTTCACGAAGAAAGACTCGAACTTGAGAATAGTCGGGGATCGCGCCCCAGATAAGGGACTGACGAATAACAATTCCTACCTACAAATTAAAATTTAAGTATAAACATTTCAACAGTTCAAGAGACACACGCGCGAGTGTCTCTTCGCGTTAACCACTGTCGTGACACAAGTCCATGACGGAGGTAAGCTGTTCTTGAGCCTAGTAGGTGCGCAATGTAGGAAGCGGCGGTTTCTCCATGAATCTTTTACGACACCACCTCCTCTTCAACAGTTTCATTCAAGTTGACATTGCTTTGTCATCATGTGATGAACCCCGCGATAACTCGAGCTCTTTGTGAATATGGTACTCAGTTGAAGCAGATCCCGACGAAGACCAGAAGACAGATAAACTTACTTACCATGTAGTAAAGGGCTTTCAGGCTGAAAGTTTCGATCGCGGTAGTGTTATCATAACGCCGTTATTTAGTCTCACCTTCTCCTCTGTGATACTTGAGGTTCGAAATGAACACTGTGGTTATGCTTTTAAATTCTTGTCAAGTGAACGACACCGTCAGTCATGCTAGCTTTCCTCAATTTCTCTAGCTTGTAACTTCCGCACTTTTGAAGCACCTCCCATTGTTTGTGTCGAACATCGTCAGGGCCAAAGAATTTTGTGAACACGTCTTTAACGACGCGGTTCTTAGTCGCATGATGGGACGTCGTCCCTCGGAGGTTCGGAAATGCGACTCAGGTCTCCAAAACTCCGAGGGCCGACGCGGTTCTTAGCTACAACTTCAGGGAACGAAGGCTAGCTCTGAGGAGCTACCACAAAGGCTCTCACCCACCGTGGGTGACCCACGGAATGGGAACTTGGTGAATCATAGCTCATGATTCAGAGAGTTCTCGGAGACAACTCCTCAGATACCCTGCTCGTAGTTGCATCGATTTCGCCAAATATCCCTATGGATAATACTCGTTACGGCCAGCCCACACATTGGAATCGCTGGCACAGGGATTTCGATGGGCACGATAGTTGTACGGATGACGCCTGGGAGAGTCATGGTTTCAATGGGACCTATCCATCGGATTCTGGTTATCATGCAGGATCATGGTCGGATTGGGGTCAACACGGAGGTACTTCATCGTGGGATTGGGATCGAAGAGATGCTTGTTCTCGGAACTACAATGACTGGTACTCCGCCGAGGACGCCTCAGACGAATGGAGCTGGTATGACGATGGGTGGTCGTGGGAGAATGAATTCAGAGCTAACACGGAAGATTATTCGTGGTACGATGGTTGGCAGAGTTCCCGTGGGAATTGGTGGTCCTGGGAGGAATGGGATGAGCCCAACTCAATGGGTGATGGTGGCCCTGATCCTTCGCCTCAAGCTTCAGGAGTTCAAACATCTGCACCCCATTGGGATGGCAAGCGTGCGAGCACAAAGGTGAGCGTCACGAATCGTGACCCACGATTTTATTCTCTCGACTCCTTGGTTTCTACTCCCCTAATCTACCTGTCGATCAACTCTCTCCACTGAGTTCAGAATGACAGAGCGTGAATTCAATCGACTCGGCTGTTGGCAGTCTATCAGCCACAGAAAGCTTTTACCTTTCGCTCTCGTACCCTCCGTTTAGCGAGTTTTTTGGCGTTGTTGACTATCCTTTGAGCTCAGGTGAACGTTGGAGGGAGGTTGCCACCTGACAACTGGCGCGGCAGCTGGAGTTATATCGGGTCGTTGAAGCTGCAAGACGAGGAACTGAGCGGGATCAAGTCGCTCAACGAGGTCAGCGATTTGGCTGATCGGATTGCGGGGTCTATGGGCGACTGTAGTAATCTTCGGGTTGAGAATACCCGAAGAACTGGGGGTGAGGTTACGATGAAGAGTCTGGAGTGTCGAGATCATGATCGTTGTGGGGTCCGACTACGCGCTGTGCTCGACTCCCCCGATTCGGAGGTGTTGATTTTCCGCAACGATAAATCGCATTCCGATGTTCTTCGAGGCTCTGCCATGAGCCATTTCTCAACCATAAAGTTGGCTGCCGACGTTCGTGCCAAGATCAAGGTAGCTGTCCGCGCCAATAGGAATACTACAGCGGGAGATCTATATGCAAATTTCGTGGCCCCAAATCCAGCCAGCTATCCGTGTGGCGAAGATGAGAGTGCTCGGGAATATCGAAAGCGTTTGAAGAAGCACGTAGGCCATATAAAGAAAGCGGAGATAACGCAGATGAAGCAGGAGGGATTCGAGAGTGTGGAAGAATTCCCACAGACTATTGCCGAACGACATTCGTGGTCCGAGGATGACTGGGAGAGAGCCTTACAGCTACTGAAAGAGGGGAAGAGCCTGAAACCAGGCATGATCCACATTGGGAGCATGATCGGGTCTGAACACTATTGTGTTGCTGTTTGCCCCACCGCCGGTGTCGAGAGTCTCTATCATTATGTGAAGGCAGCCGCCGGCGCTAAAACTGCCATAACGATCTACTGTGATGGTCAGCCTAGCGTTGTTAGGGGCAATGACTCAACTACGTATACCATCGGTGTGTCCAAGCTAACCTTGGCCGGTAATGCAGGAGAAGGTCAGCCGTTCACAACTAGTCTATGCCCCGTGGTGTTCTGCCTACTCGATAACGAAAATCGAACTGCGTTGGAAAGCGCGTTCGGCTGTTTCGAAAGGCTGCTCCGAAGGGTGGTAGATGATGTGGATATCAAGGTGGGCGGGGCCGTGGCTGATGCCCAAGTTGCTACTATGCAAGCGCTCCAAGCTACGTTCAACAATGTGATGACACACCGCTGCCGGTGGCACCGACAGCAAGCTATCGCGAAAGCAGATAAGCTTAATAACATAGATAGAGCCCAAGCTAAATCCATCGGTGAGATGCTCGAGCGTTCTGGCGATCCACTGGTTCACGAGGGTATTCTGAAAAGCGCCTTGGCTGACACGAAGACTTTCTCAGCGAGGTTGCGCAAGTATCTGGAGACGTCCTCGGAAGAATGCTTCGGTATGTGTTATCTGTTACCTGTATGGTACGACGAAGCCCGAGAACCTCACCTGTTGACGATGTCCCTTGATAATAATGTCAGCGAATCATTCAATGCTGTCGTTAAACGAAAGCTCGGCCGCCGAATTGCTTCTGGGTGAACACATCCACAATTGGAGTCAAAGACCTCCGCGAGCCAATTGGGGGAGGGTCCTAATTTAGGGCGAGCGCTAGAAACAACTTCCGGGCATTCCTGGCCGGAACCTATCGTGCTTAGGCCCCCCCGTTCCTATATATTATCTTCGCTCCTACCCATTACAATTTCTCCAAACCTTTCAAATCATTCAATATGGTCCGTCAAAGTTTATTCGTAGTATCCCGGTGCGAATCGAAATGTTTTGACGCTCACATTAACCACAAACCATGCTTCCTGTCACGTCTCCTCCGCTTGCGCACTTGCATTTCTTTCGTCAAAAAGCGCGCGCCGCTGCGTCACGGCGTCGCACAAACTGCTCTGCATATAGCGCACGCCCCATGTCACAAAGTTGCAATTTCCGCTATGCTCAAAAGGCTCGCTCATTCCTAACGCGGCGGCGACCTTTTCTTGCGATTCGTGCTGTTCCGCATATCTCCTCTGAGATCCTTTGGATTCCTAACCATCCAAGGTTCCTCTTCACTGTGTCAGGTGTACTTTGAGTTATCTTCTCTCTCCCTATGTTTGAAAATAAGTATAGGCCGGTATGTTCTACAGCCGCTTCCCTGCTACGAAGAAGGCTGTTCCAAGCGGCTACGACTATTGCTCATTTCCATGTGCTCGAATGCTATTTTCGACCGCAAGTTCGTTATATATCGACCCGCTGGCTCGCCACATGGATCTTAGCAGCATGTGGTCTTAGCCTGGAACTTTCAGACGACGTACATGCGAATCGCTGCAAGCAATTATGAGATGGTTCGTCGAGGCGTCAGCCTCGCCCGGAGGGAGAACCATCTTTCCGATTGCCGTACGTCAACTAAGTTTTTTGTTTGATGATTATCACACTCGGCCACTGGCCGCATCGTCACCCTAAAGTTATCAGCATGCAACTCGGGCGGTTATATTCGTGCTGACAGCAGTGAAAATATTATTGGCTTGTGCGACTGCGTCTTCAGTACAGTACATGTAGAGTTCCTTCCGCTCTTCAGTCTCTTCTTCCAAGTACTTTTTTATGCACAAGTCGACGAGTTTAAGGCCAGACGTCAAGCTTGGACCTTCCCGACGTCTCTAGGTGAACACATCCACAATTGGAGTCAAAGACCTCCGCGAGCCAATTGGGGGAGGGTCCTAATTTAGGGCGAGCGCTAGAAACAACTTCCGGGCATTCCTGGCCGGAACCTATCGTGCTTAGGCCCCCCCGTTCCTATATATTATCTTTGCTCCTACCCATTACAATTTATTCAAACCTTCCAAATCATTCAATATGGTCCGTCAAAGTTTATTCCTACTATCCCGGTGCGAATCGAAATGTTTTGACACTCACATTAACCACAAACCATGGTTCCTGTCACGTCTCCTCCGCTTGCGCACTTGCATTTCTTTGCTCAAAAAGCGCGCGCCGCTGCGTCACGGCGTCGCACAAACTGCTCTGCATATAGCGCACGCCTCGTGTCACAAAGTTCTAATTTCCCGCGTGCACAAAGACCTCGCTCATTCCTGCCGCGGCGACGACCTTTTTTCGCGATACGTGCTGTTGTGCATATCTCCTCTGGGGTCCTAACAATCGAAGGTTCTCTTCACTATGTCATGTTTACTTTGTTTTGCTCCTATCCCACCTATTTTAAAACACTGACTATACGCCGATGTATTATGCAGCTGCTTCCCTGGTACGAAGCAGGCTGCTCCAAGCAGCTCTGACAATTCCTCGCTCACATGTTCTTCGAGTGCTAATTTTGAGCGCAAGTTCGCTATATATCTGCCTACTGGCCCACTACGTGGATCTCACCTGCACGTGGTCTTAGCTTGGAGCTTTCAAACGACTTATAAGCGAGCTGCAGCATCTTCTTGCCAGCAAGAAATGACGAGATGGTTCGTCGAGGCGTCAGCCTCGCCCGAAGGAGAACCATCGTTTCGATTTTCGTACTTCAACAAAGTTTTTTGTTACATAATTCTCGCAATCGGCCGCTGGCCGCTTCATTACTTTTAGAGTAATAGTTATAAAGTATCGGCGTGCATTTTGAGTGGGTCTATTTGTTCTGATAACAATGGAAGTATTATTGGTTTGCGCGACTGCGTCTTCGAGGCAGTGCAGGTAGGCCTCTACGCTCTTCAGTCTCTCCTTTCAACTATTTTGCGTCTTCACAATTCGGCAAGTTCAAGGGCAGGCGTCAAGCTTGGACCCTCCCGAAGCCTCTGGGTGAACACATCCACAATTGGAGTCAAAGACCTCCGCGAGCCAATTGGGGGAGGGTCCTAATTTAGGGCGAGCGCTAGAAACAACTTCCGGGCATTCCTGGCCGGAACCTATCGTGCTTAGGCCCCCCGTTCCTATATATTATCTTTGCTCCTACCCATTACAATTTATTCAAACCTTCCAAATCATTCAATATGGTCCGTCAAAGTTTATTCCTACTATCCCGGTGCGAATCGAAATGTTTTGACACTCACATTAACCACAAACCATGGTTCCTGTCACGTCTCCTCCGCTTGCGCACTTGCATTTCTTTGCTCAAAAAGCGCGCGCCGCTGCGTCACGGCGTCGCACAAACTGCTCTGCATATAGCGCACGCCTCGTGTCACAAAGTTCTAATTTCCCGCGTGCACAAAGACCTCGCTCATTCCTGCCGCGGCGACGACCTTTTTTCGCGATACGTGCTGTTGTGCATATCTCCTCTGGGGTCCTAACAATCGAAGGTTCTCTTCACTATGTCATGTTTACTTTGTTTTGCTCCTATCCCACCTATTTTAAAACACTGACTATACGCCGATGTATTATGCAGCTGCTTCCCTGGTACGAAGCAGGCTGCTCCAAGCAGCTCTGACAATTCCTCGCTCACATGTTCTTCGAGTGCTAATTTTGAGCGCAAGTTCGCTATATATCTGCCTACTGGCCCACTACGTGGATCTCACCTGCACGTGGTCTTAGCTTGGAGCTTTCAAACGACTTATAAGCGAGCTGCAGCATCTTCTTGCCAGCAAGAAATGACGAGATGGTTCGTCGAGGCGTCAGCCTCGCCCGAAGGGAGAACCATCGTTTCGATTTTCGTACTTCAACAAAGTTTTTTGTTACATAATTCTCGCAATCGGCCGCTGGCCGCTTCATTACTTTTAGAGTAATAGTTATAAAGTATCGGCGTGCATTTTGAGTGGGTCTATTTGTTCTGATAACAATGGAAGTATTATTGGTTTGCGCGACTGCGTCTTCGAGGCAGTGCAGGTAGGCCTCTACGCTCTTCAGTCTCTCCTTTCAACTATTTTGCGTCTTCACAATTCGGCAAGTTCAAGGGCAGGCGTCAAGCTTGGACCCTCCCGAAGCCTCTGGGTGAACACATCCACAATTGGAGTCAAAGACCTCCGCGAGCCAATTGGGGAGGGTCCTAATTTAGGGCGAGCGCTAGAAACAACTTCCGGGCATTCCTGGCCGGAACCTATCGTGCTTAGGCCCCCGTTCCTATATATTATCTTTGCTCCTACCCATTACAATTTATTCAAACCTTCCAAATCATTCAATATGGTCCGTCAAAGTTTATTCCTACTATCCCGGTGCGAATCGAAATGTTTTGACACTCACATTAACCACAAACCATGGTTCCTGTCACGTCTCCTCCGCTTGCGCACTTGCATTTCTTTGCTCAAAAGCGCGCGCCGCTGCGTCACGGCGTCGCACAAACTGCTCTGCATATAGCGCACGCCTCGTGTCACAAAGTTCTAATTTCCCGCGTGCACAAAGACCTCGCTCATTCCTGCCGCGGCGACGACCTTTTTTCGCGATACGTGCTGTTGTGCATATCTCCTCTGGGGTCCTAACAATCGAAGGTTCTCTTCACTATGTCATGTTTACTTTGTTTTGCTCCTATCCCACCTATTTTAAAACACTGACTATACGCCGATGTATTATGCAGCTGCTTCCCTGGTACGAAGCAGGCTGCTCCAAGCAGCTCTGACAATTCCTCGCTCACATGTTCTTCGAGTGCTAATTTTGAGCGCAAGTTCGCTATATATCTGCCTACTGGCCCACTACGTGGATCTCACCTGCACGTGGTCTTAGCTTGGAGCTTTCAAACGACTTATAAGCGAGCTGCAGCATCTTCTTGCCAGCAAGAAATGACGAGATGGTTCGTCGAGGCGTCAGCCTCGCCCGAAGGAGAACCATCGTTTCGATTTTCGTACTTCAACAAAGTTTTTTGTTACATAATTCTCGCAATCGGCCGCTGGCCGCTTCATTACTTTTAGAGTAATAGTTATAAAGTATCGGCGTGCATTTTGAGTGGGTCTATTTGTTCTGATAACAATGGAAGTATTATTGGTTTGCGCGACTGCGTCTTCGAGGCAGTGCAGGTAGGCCTCTACGCTCTTCAGTCTCTCCTTTCAACTATTTTGCGTCTTCACAATTCGGCAAGTTCAAGGGCAGGCGTCAAGCTTGGACCCTCCCGAAGCCTCTGGGTGAACGGAGGGCGAGTTCCATGCGGGGTACCTCACAAATGTTAGCCCGAGCGGGAAGGGCCCCGCGAGGGCCTAGGGCGAGCGCGGGTGGTCTCTGCCACCGGAAACAACCATATTACATCTGCATCGACTCAGAGCGATTTTCGAAATTGGCCTATGAAATTTTTCCTCAAACTTTGCATGAACACTCTATCATGCACATGAGTAATCCTGCAAAGGCTCATGTCAAACGAAAACATCCACCCCACGAACCAACCATTTCTCATGGGAAATTCGGGTGACGTGGCGCACAAAAGAGACAGAACTACGCTCCGCTGCCAAAATGGTGCACGTTTCACAATTGGCGTTTGTACGCCGTGCAGGCTTCAAATGAGGTATATTTTGCACAAAATTGCCACGAATATCCCCAACAGCGATGAGATCTACATGCTACTGTCTGAGAGGTTGAATCATGTTGGATGAGCCTCTGCCTGCGAAATTCGTATTTGGGGGCGCGCGCTAACATAAGCAAGTAAGCGCACGCCATGGCAGCCGGGCTGGGCTTCGGTGTTCGGGTTCGGGACGAGGACGCTATTAATGCCCTTGTGTGTAGCTCTGATTGGGCCATACTGCCAACCTATGCATCACTCCCTGTCATGTACGATTATTACGAAACGTGACTCAAGTAATTGGGCCAAACAGCTATTGGTCGAGTTACAAGATACTGTGTCGCATATTTTCGCTTATCGTTTGCTCGGGAAGATGGGCCATGTTTGCCAGTACGAATGGAGCCCGGCGATTGAGTTTCCTTAACCTTGCAAGCCGGCGACAATGCTCAACCACGAAGTCGCAATGTCGATATTGCGGCCCGGCAGCGTTCTCCATCGGAGAGCTGCCCGGGCCGCACATCTCCTCTCGCATCTGCATCGCGCGTTCATCGCCCTCTGTTCTTTACCTATGCCTTCCTCGCATATATCTCTCACATCCACAACCTAGTAACATGTTCTATTATGCTGTGGTTGCTCACGGTATATGACCAAGCGTAGCGTCGGTTGAAACGATCTCCATCACAGCTCAGTACCTCCTAATCTTACGTTGCACGTC
Source organism: Perkinsus olseni (assembly GCA_013115135.1). Classification (NCBI taxonomy): domain Eukaryota; phylum Perkinsozoa; order Perkinsida; family Perkinsidae; genus Perkinsus; species Perkinsus olseni. The sequence goes on along the minus strand of JABANP010000257.1, from coordinate 43,957 downwards.
TAGCGGCTCAGCTGCGAGTGTTGCTAGATACGAGGTGGGTCAAAGCCTACATGAGTTCCCAAATGCCCTTTCACCCTGAATTTTCAGGTATATAGCCACTTTCTAGAGATATCTACAATACTATCGAGAAATTCCAACGCCGAAATCACCAGCTGTTGAGAGATTGGGACTCATCAGTCCTGTCCCTCTATTCTGTGAGATGGCTGTGTGAGCAATGGGTGTGCCAGTGCCTGGCTTATTGCCAGAGCGGGCAGTGCCATCACGTTGCAATGGTTCTGGAGGCTACTGGAGCTGCGGATAGCTCTCGGGTAAGTGAACGGCACGATATGTCATATCGTGCGCCAATGACGTCATGTCATTTGTTCATGTCGGATATTAACAAATATATCAAGCGTTGTTGTCTGCAGCTATGCTCGAGAACCTTCGGGCGCCATGCAGCTGCACACACGACATCTTCACTCCCGCATCGCAGCTCGACATTGGAGCAGACGAGTTCATCCTCAAGTGTAAACTCGCATACACCGAAGTGCTTCGTGTGATGACAGGCTACGGGATTATTTTCTATTCAGAGCTCTTCCCGTGCTGGGCCAGCGGTAACCGGCAAGCGCAGGATAGCAGATGGTGTCCTACGAAAGAATGGACGACCCCAATATTGGGGTCCTGCGCTGAAGAAGAACAAGACGGATACAATGTCTCTGAAGCCCACCGACGTAGATTCTCTCCCTCCTCATGTCGCTGCAACTGTGCGTGATGGCATATACGAATCTCACGACTAGAGTTCCGTCACTCGATTAGTCGGACAGTCCTACTCGGACTAGTTTCGGCTCTTTAATTGAATGTCTTCGGGTAGCGTAATTTCCACTCCGGCTTCTACTACCACGGCTCCTAAGGCTCCTATCCCAAAGCAGCCCAGGGTTGAAGACCCAGAGACTATCAAACTCTGCCGTGAACAAGGTATATGTTTGGCTTGGACGGCTCGCAAGCAGTGTCGCTACGCTGATAACTGCAAGTACAAACATGATGAGGTAGCTCGCCCTCTACTACACTGCAAGGATGACTACCACCTCAAGCCTGGCGCCGACATGGTCCTAAGATCTGCCTTCTGCGCTGATCATGAGTTCTCCATCGTTGCTGATACTGGCTGCTCCAGGTCTGTTATATCATGGCAACTAGCGACGGCCCTACTACAGCACTATCCTGATGGCCAACTCATACCCTGCAAGACTTCTTTCGACACTGCAACATCACCACGGTCTATGAGTTCACTCTACCAGCTCAAGATCAACTTCCCCATCTGTGATGAAAACTGTGAAGCCTCAATCTTCACATGGTCACCGTCTATCATCAACGACGGACTACTACTACGCTTTGACGGACTACTCGGTATGGACGCCCTCTCCTTCAAGTTGAAGCTTCAACGCCGACGGTCTACTCCTCAATGTCAACGGTTCACTTGTTCAAGCTTCAAGGTTCCTCTGTAGTTCTCACTCACTCCACAAGTATCGGTCATCGGCCATCACCCCCTCGTCTTCGGCACTATCAACGAGCCCGGTCGGTTCATCCTTGTCGAAGCTATACACTGGCCCAACATCGACCACTTCTCAAGGTCCCAAACAGTCAACATCCGACTCAACGACCTCAACTACATCGTCTGAACCATCTACGCCTACCTCCTCAACGGCACCATCAGATGACACTCACGAAGGCCATCACGTCGCCGCTCTCAAAGGCAAGGCCTCCAAACCAACTACTGACGCCGACATCCTCTACGACGTCGACTCGTTAGGTGATACGCCGCCTATATTCCCTCAACCACCCGAAGGCTACCAACTACTGGAGACCATCTACAACAACGAATGGTGTACCATTGGTATCCTTAGCAACAAGGATGGTAACAAGGAGGGGTGAGTATCATATCGTACAGTGTCAACTGGTACAGGTCTCAGCTGGCGCGCAGCTAAAGTGATACAAGAATAATCCGTACAACCGACTTTCATCTTGTGACATATGGTACAGTTGCAACTCGTACAGTGTCAACTGGTTCAGTTGCAACTCATTTTGTGTCTTATGGTGCAGTGTCAGTTCACCTTGTTGCAGTCAGTACAGTGTCGTTTCGTACAGTGTCGAATCGTACAGTTGCTGCAGGTACAGTGTCGTTCAGTACAGTTGCTGCACGTACAGTCTCGTTCAGTACAGTCGCAACCGATACAGTGTTGGTTAGTAAATTCTACATGTACAATGCGAAGTAACTTAAGGGAAAATGACTGGACACGATGCGTAATGAAAAGCGTAACGAAAAATGATTCCCATCTGGCGGAGCGTTGCTGCCATTTACTGAGCTGCGAATTGCGCTGGCGGAAACGAGAGTGTTGGTGAGGAGAAGTGTTCGCGCGGACGGGGGGCCTGCTGATAAGCGGTGCTCCCAGGTTCAATTCGCGGATGCTATCAAATTGGTTGCCCAGCGTCGACGGTGGACGCGGCGCAAAATATACTAAAAAATTGGCGGGGTAACCCCGCCGGGGTTGTACGAAATCGTGGGTGTACGAGAGTAGGGTGTACGAGTTAACGCTGTATGGAGTGGAACTGTACGATTTGGCACTGTACGAGGTGAAACTGTACTATTTGACACTGTACTAAGTGAAACTGCACGAGCGGACACTGTACGATATGACACTGTACTAGTGGACACTGTGAGATTCGACAGTGTACGGAATGACACTGTGCTGAGTGCAGCAAGACGAAATGACACTGTACGAAGCGAAACTGTACGACTGAAAACTGTATGAGGTGAAACTGTACGGATTTGTGGTACACGAGCAGAGTTTCTACGAGTGGCAACTGTACGATATGATCCTCACCGACAAGGAGTACTTCGTTGACTACAGCGACCAACTGCTGCAACTGACTCTGGACAATCAACCACAACCTGTCCCAGCTACTCACTACTTCCTCATCAAGGCCTCTACTGATGAACGTCAACAAGCAGAACAACGCATTGACGCTCTGATCAACGAAGGCAAACTACAACCTACCGGTATTGGTGACATCAACAACTACACCACTAACTGGTATCCACGTGCTGGACGTAAAAGGGTCAGACCAATCCAGCCTACCATCAAGACCAACGACTTGCTTAAGAAGGCCAGCAAGAAGTTCCCGATCAAGGACTGCCAAACCAAGATTCCTCGCATCATCAACAAGTACAGGTCCTCTGTTACTGCTCACTCCATGGATATTCGAGATGCCTACAGATCCATCAAGCTCGGTCGTAATGTCCAACTTCTCAGCCAGATCAACTACAAGGGCAAGAACTGGACTTACACCTACATGAGCGACGGCAACTCTACCAATCCCCAGGTTCTCGAGATCATCATCGCGCATGCTATCGGGGAACTACAACGTCTCGGTACTTGCCCTGGACTACTTGTGAGCTACATGGACGACTTCCTCTACCTTGGTGGCCAGCCCGAAGACATCGACAAAGTGAAGGCCCACTTTGCAAGCTATGGTATGCACCTCACCACTGAAGATCTCAACGGCCCTGACGCTAATGGTCTACTAGTCCTTGGACATGAACTTTGTGATGATGGTAACTCACTACTCCTGCCCACTTATAAGTACAAGGACGCCATCGACTTCGACCTCTCTGGTCCGGTATCCTTTCAGAAGGCCCTTTCGCTGCTGAACATTCTGTGGCAAGCCTGGGATCTACTACCATGGCACATCCTCATCATCAAGAACTGCCTCACTGCACTCGTCTCCAGACTAAGAGCTGTTAAGGAGCACAAGTGGAGCGACAAGATTGATGACAAAGCACTCGACCTGCTGAGGAGATGGCAACAACTACTGAAGGCCAGCCCACCAACTCCAACTCATCGCTACATCGATCATCAATCTCCTATTCAGGTTTGGTTCGACTCCTCTGAGCTACTTGGAGCTATGGTGGCCACTCAGAACGACAAGGTTATATTCAGGAAGCAATGGAGATGGTCTACTCAAGAGCGAGCCCTACACATCAACGTCAAGGAGCTCACCACTGCTTACTACGCTCTATCCACTCTTGTCTCCTTCGAGCTCGACACCAACAAGCAGTTCTCCAAGATCATCCTCTACGGCGACAATCGTACTGCCAATGCCGCCCTAGCCTCCGGTAAGGTTTCTACGTCTGGTAAGCAGGCCACTCTACTGCAACGGACCATCGACCTCATCCACTACCTCATGGGAAAACGTCAGTTCGACATACACTTCGTGGCCTCTGCTGATAATACTGCTGATGCTGGTACAAGGTGTGACCTCTACACCGACGTGGTTCAGTACCGCGACTCTATTGATGGCATATGCCTCGACACTATTGCTGACGACGACGCCTTGGACACGGACACTGTTCATGTTGCTAGGATCATACGCAAGCGTGGTGACGAAGACGAGGACGATGACATCAACGACAGTGACAAGAGACGAAGGCTCGAGCAACCACTACGAGTTCCCACTAATCCACTACCACCACTACAACGACCACCTTATTTCGACATTGTTCAACTACCATCTGATATGTTGGCCATCTACAGATCTCTACCCTTAAGTGACGACGGTAGACGTCAACTGGCTGACGACGACTTTCTCTACAAGTGTGCTGAGTTCTGTCACTCCCTCAAGCATACTGGTGCCCCTGAGATCACTGCTATCCTCAAGTGTTATTTCGACCCAAGATCAACTAATATCGACTTTGACGACGCTGCCAAGAAGGCCTCAAGAGGTTGCGTCACCTGCGCTCTCGTCAAGACCAGCCCTGGTGACCGACTACCCAAGAACCCCACCCCTAACGATGTGGTTATCCCTGATCGTCCATTTCAGATGGCCAGCTTGGATGTACTTGGACCCTATGTCACTACTAGCGGTTCGAGTGGTAAGTTCTACTCCATCAATCTGGTATGCCAACTTGCTAACCTCCTCTTATGTTGGGTGTATTACGATTCGTACACCGAAAGCTCGTACACTATCGCTTCGTACACGGCTCGTACACTGAATACTCGTTCACTCAATGGATTCATACATCGTCATTTCGTACACTTGAGACTCGTACGCGTAATACTCGTACTCATGACACTCGTACATATAATACTCGTTCATGTAGTGAGTCGTACACTTAAAGTTCGTACACGTGAATCTCATACACTGGCAACTCGTACACGAGCACGACTCGTACACTTTGTTTGCTGAGTCGCATTTTTGGGCCGCGCGCTGGGTGCACTGACGGAGCGGAGGAAGTTATATCGTCCATAGTGAGCGAACTGTTCGCGACACTCTGTGAGAAGAATTTTATTAGTGTGAGTGGTATGGTGGTTAAGATAGCGGGCTCTCGATCAGAAGGTCGAAAGTTCGATCCTTTGTGCAGGGACTCCTTTACCAGGGTGGAAGTAGACTGGCAGTAATGGGAGGAAGAGCGCCGGCGGAGCAAATGAGAGTGTATGAAATGACGGTGTACGAGTTGAAAGTGTACGACTATTATGTGTACTGATGTTATATGTACGGGTATTACGTATACGAGCATCATGTGTACGAGTTTTATATGTACGAATCGCTTGTGTATGAGTATTTTGTGTATGACTTTTCGGTGTACGAGCATTTCGTGTACGATTCGAAGATGTACGAGTATTGGAGACATGAGTCGAAAATGTACGACTATTTGGTGTACGAAACGTGAACATCCCCTTATGTTACCCTACGGTTAGTGCACCGACGGCCATCGACATACAAAGGGCGGCCAACCTTCCACATCGACTCTATCATTATCCACTACAGAAGATTCTGACTGACAACGCAAGCATCATCAAGTCGGCCTCCAAGTCTATGCCTTCTGTTCAATTCGACCATGTACCGGTTTATGCATCGTGGCTCAATGGCCATGTAGAAGCCCGACATCGACTACTCAATCAGCGGCTAAGAAGATCTTTTCTGACGACTGCTTTCGTTGACGAGAAGACCTGGTTCGAAGCTGTCTCACGTTCGACCTACGAGATCAACTCCAGCGCCAACCTACTCGCTCATGGACTCTCACCACTAGACATGGTAATCGACGGTTCTGGTACATCACCGTTCGACACCAGTGAGAAGTGCAAGCTCCCTGATGACAAGTGGAATATCTGGCGCAAGTACAAGAAGGAGTGTCGTGAACGCACACTCAAAGCGATGGCCAACAAGACTGCTGCAGGACCTCCACTACAAGTTGGTGACAGTGTACTTGTACATAGTACCGAACCTCACCCGAAGGCCACCACGCCTTGAATTCCTACAAGGAGAGTTATCGTTGAGCTCGACGGTAATCGTGCTATGCTGGACGACGGTGTGTGGCGCTCTACTGACAAGCTCAAGAAGCTGACTGATGAAGTGCTACCCCGATATGCATTCAATGACAATCCACCTCTTATTACTGTGTAACCCTATTGGTATCTGTAACACTATTATTATAGCTATCTGGGGAGGGCGTGTTCGCGCGCGCACGCACGAATCTCGCTCGCCCATTATTCGCTGCATGAAACGGTTGCAGCCCATAGGCTGAAATGGATAGAAGAAGAAGCTTTAATTCCCATTATACTCAATCCTATGTCCATCCCAGGTGTTGTTGAGTCAACCAGTGCGGGTGTTACTACTAACACCTGTGACCTGTGACTCCTGTAACCTGTGACCCGTCTACGATGCCAATTATGCGGTTGTCAAGACTGAATGGGAGACCTCTTTCGGATTTACTGAAGCTTTCACATCTTGGCCGACAGCAGCCTCTAAAATCCCTCATTGTCACGGGAAAATGTCTGTCTCTTTTATCTCGGCGCAAAACGCACCGGTTTCGGTGGTCGTCGAATCGCCGAATCAGCAAGCCATATCAGGGTGGTGAATACGAATACTCACTAGAAAGTGCGTATTTGCCTTCCCAATGAGAATGCAGCGAACCATGGCACTCGAGAAAGAATAGATACTTTAGGACAATCTTCAACTCAAAAGCAAACTTCGTTGAAACTGACAAATCTCGGGCTGATTCCTCGACGAAGCAGAGCTCAGGTTCTTCGAATCGGCTCAGCGCAGAGTCTGAGGATATCTTCTTCATTCAAGCTTAGCCCGCTTAGATGGTGACTCAGGAGCGTCTTCAACGTCTCTTCTTGAGGAACCGTTAGCGATGGCCAACCTGAATAATGCGTCTTCAGAATACATTAGGTTTTTTCCACAATTGAGACAACCACCACTCTCAGAGTACGAGGTAGACTACGCCCGCAAATCTACAGCGTTGGTGCCACCAACTTGGGGGGCTGAGCTAGTCACGGTCATCCGGAAAACTAGTAGTGTGCTGGTAGCTGTCAGTGCCGCAGTCAACCGGTCACTGCCGGCAACCGGTGGAGTATCACTCACTCGCCCTCAACTAACCGTCCGTTTCCAGATTGGACCTCTCGCGGGTTTGGGCCCTCCACTGAGGCAGGGAGCACTGAAGCTCGGAGAATCTGAGCGGTGAGAGACGCTCGCTAACTACTGGTAGCCTGACTAATTGTTAGTAACTAACAGTGGCTCAACACAGTAAAACATAGTCGTTGGCTGAATTGTGAGGTACTTACGATTTCTCCTGAGCCATTCAGCCAACCAAGCGCCTCGTTCTTGATCTCAGTCAGCGGTATCAATGCCGGACATCCCCAACTCTGACCCATGTCATTGAAGGTGTGGATAGTGGTCCAGGCCTGAAAGGTGACCCCTATCTCCTGAAGATGTTAACTAAACGAACATGTCGATAATGAGAGCCACTGCTGACGTGTTTAATGACGGTGATAATGTCGTGCTCTATACAATGAGCCCTACAATGCAATAGCCCCAAGCCATGAAGTTCCGAATGAACTCACAACAGTCTTCTTGACATCTTTATGATTCAGCAGCTTTATCCTTAATATGACCTCATTCCTCTTATCTGAAAATGGCCCCCAGAATTTAGCCAGCACTGCTAACTAGGTGAAAACAGCCAGTCAAGTCAGTCTTGTCAGCCTCAACCATCAAAGGACATTCGCTCCGGGCGATGCTGCATTTCTTTCCTGAGCCATCCCGTGTGCCGGTCAGGTACCCCGCTCCCCCCACCTCGAGCGTCCAGGAGGTGAATATACACGGCGAGATGCTGCTGCCCATCTTCACACACGATACCGCCGGGGAAAACTGCCAACTGACGCGGCATTCACCGTATTTGTATGGCGAGGATGCACGGAAAATTGTACAAGAATAGAAAGACCCACCTGGAATTTATAGTTTCCCTTCCATGTTGGCGGGGACTTAAATTCATCACCCGGATCATACTCTTGACGACCATCAAAGCGGACCTCATGCCACTCGGGCTTCAGGGGATTCGGGTCCGTTTCGACAATGGCAGCTCTAGATCTGAATACCTGATCACAAATGCCAAACAACGCGAACCGCAATACCCGTTTGGCGGGTATAGTCTGAACTGAACGGTATATTGTGCCTCAGTGGACCACCGCAGCTTAACAACTCGCGGCAAGTGTCGGTACTCACCAGTTTGCCTTCCTGATCAAGCCAGCCGTTCTCCTTCGTTAGCTCAGATCGCTTGATGAATCTCGGTCTTCCCCAACCGAGTCCAGGGTAAATCATTCGAGTATAGTCGTTTACCTATCATGGAAGACCTATGGTGGCATCCGTGATCCATGGTGAGTGTCTTATTCGAGCGATTGTTGGATTCGTTTGACGAAGGAAGTGCTGCGATTCACACCGAAACAGGCGCTAGTCACAAACTCCGAAAGCACTACTATAGATTTATTGGCATCATCGTGATTAACCAGTTCAACTACGAACGCCACGATGGTGCCGAGAGGGAAGTCAGCGGGCGAGCCTGAATGTGACAGTGAGATATGGAGGATCGGGAAATGCGGCATGCACAGCTCGGCCACCTTTCTTCTCGGTAAAATGCGTGTAAGCGCTTAGATACTCTGTCTCCCCGCGGTTTCCACTCGGATACACTTGCATCTGCTCATAGAACACTTGCACCCGGTGGCATGGGTACTGTGGTAACCGCAATGCGGCTTAGGGGAGAACCTACGTGATAGTTGAATGAATCTGTCGCCATCACCGGGGAATATACAGTAGTGTCTTCAAGGGCAACCTGGAACTCCATGGTAGACATAGAGTAATAGCACTGAAGATACGGCTCAGGGTATGAGCCTCGAAAGTACTTTTTGACCCGGGCGGATACAGCGAACACTCTGAGAGCTGAAAAACGGCAGCACGATCCGGCTCGGATTGTCAGACAGTTAGGCGAGGGTGACCATGGTACGCACTCAAGTATATAAACCACAGTCGAAGCCTCTGACATGAAGGCTAGGGATATTTTTTTTATCAATGTTGGCTTGTTACTCCGGCTCGGAACCTAGATAGTGAGGAACACTTAGTTGTGCAGCACGTCTCGCCGCACGCGCCTAGGATATTGCCGAACTACATTTTGCTAGAGCACTGCACATCGACGATGCCCGGGAGGTCGTCGCATGAAGTGCTAGTAACCTGACGATGGGGTTTTCATAAAGCACTCCGCAAGACGCGCATAACTCATAAAGCTAAACACGGAGTGCCTTTGCTTGATTGAGTGGGCTACTCCGGAGCAGCGAGCATGCTACAGTACATGAAGATGTGCTCCTCCTATATCTGACTCTGGCCGGCTTCCTCGGGGGCGAAACTGCCGAACTGCACGCAACACTCAATAGGTTGGACAAATTAAAGTGCGCCTAGAGTCCTACTAATCAGCCTTCTGCCTTGGTGCCTTGGTGCCTTGCACGAATTAACTTCCGTCCAAGTAACTCCCGATAGACCTGAACGTTTTATTTCCCTGGGTTTATCGGCTTGTCACAGCATAGTGTAGCTACGTTACTCCCGTTGAGATAGTCCTACCACACTCTCCTCAGACGAGCTCGTACGGGCAGAGGAAAATTGGCCAATGTGCATTTGGAGGAGCATTTGATGAGAATGTGAAATAAGGTTCTGCTGCGAGTCGCAGGCTGTTACTCGGTGATTCCTGGCTGAGCCAAAGCTCCGGATGGGTTTGATCCTTCAGGAGCCACTGACGTGACAGATGCTCTCAGGGCCTGACCGGCACTGAAAGGTCAACCTATTCGTCCAAGGATTCGCCTAGCGTACAAGCTCTTCGCGCTCGTCCAGCCACCCCAGCCCCTTTCCTCTCAGTTGGTCAATGCCAATCAAATGTGGGCATCCCCAACTACTCTTCTCCGCTCCAATGAATGTGTGGGTGCAGAACCAATTCTGAAGATCAAGCAGCGAGTCTCTCCTCAGCATGCCGAAAAATGAGAATCTCCTAATTAGATGCCGTACAGCGCTCCTGATAAAGCGTAGCGTATCATTTGGTAGTCAGTCAATTCCCAGGGTGTTGAAACTGCTCAACGAACCAAATAATAAACTACGTGCAATCGGCCAAGTGCGGAGGAACGTTCGATGAAAGAAGAACTATCCCTGGGCTTACAATTGATTTGCTGACATCCTCGCGGTTTAAGAGAGTGATCCTCAACGCTAAGGACTTAGGAGCCTCAGGCTCTGCCGCACTTTCGTTGCTTGCTAATGTGAGCGAACTCAGCGGCCACATATCAATGGAATTGTCCTACCCTACTCCCTAGCAGATGGATATAGACTGCCAGACCCCGGTCTCCATCACTTAATGCCGGACCCCCCGGAAATACTGCTAACTGAGGTAAAAATGAGAGTTAGTACTGAAGGGAAAGCAAGAGCCGATGCTACAGACATGATCCAATCTAACTTGCCCCACCTGGAATTTATAGTTTCCCTTCCATGTTGGCGGGGACTTGAATTCATCACCCGGATCATACTCTTGACGGCCATCAAAGCGGACCTCATGCCACTCGGGACTCAGGGGGTTCGGGTCCTTTCCGACAATGGCAGCTCTGGCTCTGAATACCTAGAAACAGGTGAGCTGACAACGGAGAGTATTTTCTTGTGAAACGTATCGCACCCACAAACAAGCGCCTTCCTACGTAGATGAGGAAATCAATAGTACTCACCAGTTTGCTTTCGCGGTCAAGCCAGCCGTTTTCCTTCGTGAGTTCAGATCATTTGATGAAGTTCCTTTTTCCCCAACCGAAGCCAGGGTAGATCATGTGATTGGATGCATTGACCTACAGTAGTACTCCTACACTCACGATATCTCGTGCTTCGATTGGTCATCGTCAGTAACGAATTGTAGCTGAATGCTTCAGACGAGGAAACGATCCCATGAACATTACAATGGATTCTCGGGGTTCATTGTGATTAACCAATTCGACCTCGAACTTCACGTTGACACCGAGAGGAAAATCTGCTGATGAGCGTGAGGAAGGAAGATAAAGGACAGAACGTCGTTCTGAGAATGAGCTAACACCGACATACGACAGAGTTGATACTTGAAATGCTGACAAACCCTCTGATCTGGCCCACCTCTCTTTTCAGCGAAATTCATGAATATCCCCAAACACCCTTCCTCTCTGTTTCTTTGCCCCTTGAGATACACCTCAACCTGTTCATGAAATACTTCTGCTTTCAACGGTCCTGGGCTGAGCAGGTCTGCTCCAGCATGGGTTACGAATGGTTACGTAAAATCCGAAAGATTCCGCCGCCATGACTGGAGAAGTGACAAAAGTATTGACTTGGTCGCTGGGGTCGGTTTGAAATTCCATGGTCGAGAAGAGAAAACTGGAGGAGGCACCGAGACCGGAAGGAAAAGAGACCACGTAAGAACAGAGTGCGAGGGGCGTCTCTGCTTCTGAATTTGACAAGGGTGCCCTTAGTTTGGATGCCTTGATAACACCCATAGCAGCGAATCGCTCCCAGTAATAAGAAGCACACGAACCTTGTGTCACAAGGAGACCCACAGTGGGTCACTTTACAGGAACTACAAGGAGGCGCTTTTGCCATGATCGGATGTGCCCCTGTGGATAGAGGAATTCCGAGAAGCAGTAACCTCTATGCTGACTGATAATTCGGCTGGTGCTACCACACATTTCCGACACATACGATATTTGGAATGCCTCTCCTGGGGCTTGAAAGCCCAGATTCTACGGCCTAGGTAAAAAAAGGTAAGCTCGAGATCGACGTTTGGTTTCTGGTGCTGCTGTGGTTGGAAAAAAGACAATATGGTGAAACACTTAGAAGAGGATGTTGGAGTGAAGATACGATTCTTCGTGAGCGCAATTTCCGATGTGGCGGATGCCGCCTCTGATGGGGGACGGTCAGCTTCGAGTGATTGAAACGTCTGGATGTCGTGAAGCGTTCCAGACCTTGCGAACTGCACTCAAGACGCGAGCTTGCGAGACAAATTGAAATGCTTCCTTCGTTGGGGCGATCGGCTTCGATCAGAAGACTGTCATTGCAATCGCAACCTCCACTTGCAGCAACTCATTCTTCCGACTTCACTTCTTCAACAATCCAGCTTCCATTGGAGCTTCCTTCTAAGGACCTGAGCACAAGCCGGTCACTAGTATCCAAAACCGTAAAACTAACAACTGGTCGCGAGATACTATGACAATCCTACCTTCCCTGCAATATTTCATCCGCAGCTCCTGGCGACGAGCTTGTAGAAGAAGGAAACGCGGTGGACGAGGACCTGGAAGAAACCGATTTGACATGCTTCGTGTCGGAAGAACTCTGTGACACAGGGCATGTGCCATGAGCGGAGAGGCGCTCACTCCGTAATCGTAGGCTGAACAATAACTCCCGATGGATTTGGACCCTCGGCTGCCGCAGGTAGGACGGATGCCCTCAGAACCTGAACCAAACGATGCTGCCGTATATTCCACCAAGACCTTCTACGATGTACCAGCTCTCCCTTGTCATCGAGCCATCCTGACCCATCTGTCCTCAGCTGGTTAATACCAATCAAGTGGTGGCATCCCCAACTAAGATCGCCTACATCGGTGAAGTTGTGCGTGGAGAACCATTTCTGAGGGGAAACCGCTCATGCCATAGTAAGATCCGCCTTTTACAGAGGACACCAGCGAACGTTGGGCGTGCTGCAATGGCCCATTGCCAATGGGCAATTCAACTCGATTGAGCCCGACTGGCTCGAGAATCTACTCGACGAATACCGTAATACATTTCGTCTGGAAAACACACACTAGAAAATGTGGACGGCGCTCTGCGTGTACCTACGATTGACTTCTTGGCATCCTTGTGATTCAACAGGGTGATTCTCAGGGCGACAAAATCAGAAGCGGTAGTACCTGGGAGGAATGAAGACCGGCGGTTCTAGTGCGGTTACTTGCTCATATTATACGGAAGTAAAAGTAAAGGCGGGAGACGGACGAGCATCTGTGCTTATCCCATGTCATCAAACAAATCCCACCTTTCTTCCCTAGCAAATGGATATACACTGCAAGACCTCGCTCCCCAGCATCACATTCCAGTCCTCCGGGCATTACTGCCAACTGACTCAAGGACGGATTTTGATGAATGCTCAACCCAATCATATGTCGAGGATGATCCGAGGCGATGCTCGCGAACCCCCGCTGAGAGGTCTCCCACCTGGAATTTATAGTTTCCCTTCCATGTTGGTGGGGACTTGAATTCATCACCCGGATCATACTCTTGACGACCATCAAAGCGGACCTCGTGCCACTCGGGCTTCAGGGGAGTCGGGTCCTCTTCGAGCACGAGAGTCCGAGCTCGGAATACCTGAGGAATATCAGGTGGGCTCGCGCTATATCGTTTTAGTTCATATCCGGGCAAACTGGAGAAACCTTTCTGAACAACTGCTGCGAAGAAAGGTGGGGAATTCTCAGCGCCATGCGTTCGTAGTGCCAGAAAGATGATGGACGTACCAGTTTTTTCTCATCATCCAGCCACCCCTCTTCAGCCGTGAAATTCGCTTGGTATGCAAAACTGTGCCATCCGCAAGATAGGCCTGGATAAATCCTCCGAGTGATAGTCCTCACCTGAAGTGGGCCCCGGTTCCACCCAGAGCCATAGCTCAACCAGTGTTGATGTCTCAACTCACGATAGACTTCGTCGGGTCCTTGTGATTAACAAGGTGAACCTCCATTCTTATGTTCTCCCCAAACGGGAACGAGCCAGATGAACCTACCGCGACGGATTTGGTGACCAGCATGGAAGTTTGTGCGATGGCTCAGAGATGATCGACGGTTCTCAGCCTGGCTTACCCGTTTTATTATAGATCTTGAAGTAGACCCGTAGCCTGTCAAAGTCTGTGATGCTCGTGCTAGACCAATGACACGTAGTCACTTCGACCTAATTGGAAAGGAACCGTGGATTCACGAGCCATCATCGGGTGAGCGAAAGCGTCTGACGAGGACATTTTATACGATTCCCTTTGCGACACATACTGCGTGACACAAGAGGCTCACCCGGAAGTTGAATGAGTCCGTTGAAATGGTTGGACTCGTGGTGCATTGGTTGCTCTTTAGAGGAACTTGGAATTCTACGGCGGGAATGGAGAGATCGTGGTCACCTGAAAGAGGAAATTTGGAAACGTTATGGACATGACATTCGAAGGATGTTGCAGCCACGCCCGAACTCAGTTCGGCGAACTGTTCATATCAGGCTTTAACGAAGCGAGTCGATGGGGAGCGAGATACCGTCGTGGTGACTGTCTTACCCTGGCCGGAGTTGCAGTCGGGTGGCAGGATGAACCCCATGGAGGGCAGAAGGGAGACTCTTGTCAGTGCAAGTTTTATTACTACTCAAAGTGGTCTTTATTCGAGTGAACGCACACTATCCCAGCGCGAACGCAATGGAACGTAGCAGACTTAAACGGGCAGGACCTATACTATTCAAAAGAACCTGAACAATATGCTCCGAGTATTTTATAGTTCGGCGAGCCTCTTAGCTGGACATGATAAACTAGCCTCCTCGAAAGATCGGAAGCAGTGCTGCATAATGATAAGTTAGGGACAAAGTCGCTTTGGATGTTCGCCGAACTTATATCACCCGACTTGCATGCCTTCAGCGACCGACCCAACTCAGGCAAGCGCCACTTACCATACAATCTCTCTGGACTCGCTAAGCTACCCCAGCTCCTGGCCTCACATGCCAGCCCTAAACCGGACCACAGCGGCGAGGGATCTTGCGTCGCGGTTTCGGTGTCCAAAGCTTCCTCCAACTCCAATCAGTACTCCTGGAAATATGCTGGAATGTTCAATTCAAAGCCTTTTCGACTGAAACTGATGAATACTCAGGTTAGTCCGTTGATAACAATGAGGGCTGAGATCAAAGTCCGGGGCGCTTCATTGGGGCTTCGCTCTTTTGGCCGAGGACTCAGAAACAGCTTCTGGAGAGCCACTGGCACTGTTCGACCTGATGGAAGCGTATTACAATAACATTTAGGAAGGATAATATATCAGAACTCGCTCCACACTTACGCTCTTCCTCTACGGCGAATCTCTCGGGGGTTTGGGCCTCCCACCGACGAAGGTAACACCGCAGCACGTAGGACCTGCGAATGCCCTCTCGATGCTGACTCATTCGGAATGAGCGTAGAGCGTCAGCATGGCACGAGCGTTGTGACGATACAACCGTTCCTCAGCAGGTAACAATTGGTCAAGACCCAGGTCGTACAATCTTTCCTTGCCCATTGAGCCAACCAAGGCCTCCCTTCTTAATATCCTCTAGAGGTATCAATGTAGAGCATCCCCAACTCTGGTCCATCTCGTCGAAGGCGTGAACGGAGGTCCATGTCTGAGAGGTGACGCTGACCCCTTATAAGAAGGAATAATACTCTAGGACTATGCTACTGAGCGAGTACAAGCTCTGCCATAGTGAAGCGCATTAGCGACAAAGTGACTCAATCAACGCAGCCGGTGAGGTTAGAACAACTCACGATAGTTTTTGCAGGATCCTTATGATTCAGCAACTTGATCTTCAGCGTGAGGGAATCCATAGCGTTGCTCCCTGAAAAGCCTATATACCGGAGCTGTTGAACCTCCGGAAGAACTGGTGAGCACTCTCAACGGACGAGAGTTCCGCCGTTCGTACGAGAAGCGCTCACGGGAACTGTTTTAAGGTTGGGAACCCTAGCGCCGGGTGTTGCAATCATAGCGACCCAACTGTTCAGTGCAGTTGTCCAATACATTAAGTCCGACTCGGTGTTGAAGATCACCTCGCGATTCCAGTAGGTGCACATACACGGCAAGGCTTCGCTGCTCATCGTTGGGCTCGATACCACCTGGGAATACCGCTAACTACAGAGAGAGATCAAAAATGGGATACACGAAACCTTTAGTCCTATCACGGCTGCCACCTGGAATTTATAGTTTCCCTTCCATGTCGGTGGGGACTTGAATTCATCACCCGGATCATACTCTTGACGACCATCAAAGCGGACCTCGTGCCACTCGGGACTCAGGGGATTCAGGTCCTTTTCGACAACGTTAGCTCTGGCCCGGAATACCTAGGAACAGGTGAAGCGATTACGCAGGGACGACAAGGCGATAAAAATGGCTTGAAATTGATCCCGCGGTAGCAACACCAGAAAGATTACATAGGAATTTAGTATGAACACCAACGCACCAATTGGCTTTCCTTGTCCAACCAACCGTTCTCCTTTGTTAGCTTTGATTTATCGGCGTACTCCTTCCATCCTTGTACAAGCCCGGGGTAGATGGGGTTTGAGTAGAGCGAAGCACCTTCAGCGATAGTGATGGCTCAATAAGACTCGTGCTTCGGCTCATGGTTACTAGCGACTGATACGAGTCCTGAATCGCGGTTGCTGCAGATATTACGACAGATTTCTGCGGGTCATCATGATTGACTAACTCGATCTCGTACTCCACTTCCTTACCGAGAGGAAAGTCGACTGAGGAGCCTGAGAAGTCAGGAATGAAATGGGTCAGCATGAGAGCACGGATTGTAGACACCAATGGTGTCACAGCATGGTCTGTCGATTCACCTTTCTTTTCGGCAAAACCCATGAAAGCGCCCAGGCATCCATTTTTCGCGTTGACTCCACTAAGATACACCACCACCTGCTCAGGTAACACTTTCACAGCACGAGTCGAGGGGGACATCACCGAGGGTTTCGAAGGGCGTGTTACAGGTCTACTCACTAGCCTAAATTCCGCGTGTGGAGGTTCGAACGCTCACGTGAAAGTTGAATGATTCCGCTGCCATCGCTGGAGAGGTGACCGATATGCTTTGGCTGTTAGGGTCGACTTGGAACTCCATGGCAGACATACAACAATGACACTGGGAACGAGTACCAAGGTATGAACATGTCGTGAATACCGGGTGTTTCACAACCTTCCCTGTGATTTTCTCCCCGAGATGAACCTCAACTTCTTTTTTGAACTCGAGCTTATATGACCAGGAACGTCTACTTCAGTGGGAAGAATTGCATTCAACTCCATAGCACGAAAAGATAAAGCAACTGAAATCGATTCCAACTTCGCCGGGCAGTTCGGGGAATCCTCAAGTTCACAGCGTGTTTGGAGAAATGTTATTCTTTGTACGACCACTTGACTCCATAATCGACAACGACAACTGTGGTCAGACTCACAGCTCAGAACAAGACCTAGGGTAGGCCACTCACCATTCGTGGCACGAAATGGTGGTTGCACGTGCAAAAAGCAGTCGGTACACTCGAAGTGCTGCGAGTGTCGCTGAGACACAGAATAGAGACACTTAACTTGACGAGTAGGTACGCTTTTCGTATGGAAGTGGGCTACTGCGCAAACGGCGGAAAGCCGACACGGGAATTTCAATCGATACTCAACTCAAAGCCGCGCTGCACTGCCACTGATAAATATCCGGAAAACGCATCGACAATCATGTTGGGTGATATCAGAGCCTCGAGAAATGTGCTTCATTCGAGCTTCACCCTCTTGGGCGAGGCCTCAGGAGATTCCTTGAGACCTATCCCTGGGAAGCCGCCGGTGGTGCTCGACCTTAGAAATACTCCTCCACAGTATAATGGTGTGATGCATCCCTCCCACAAACCCGTTCGATCATTGAGCAGGGCAGAGGTAGAAGGCGAGTCTTAAGTCTCGATTCCTGCTACTCAAAGAACGCTATAAAACGTTACCTTCTGGCTGAGTGCCGTCCTCTAGACTGAACCTCCACTGGGTTAGGACCTCCTACTAAGGCAGGGAGTACCGAGGCTCGAAGGACCTGGACATTAAAACAACCCATGGATGCAACGTGATGCTTAGTCAGGTTGGTCGCTGAGACACGGGATACTCACTATCTCTCCACTCGGATTAAGCCAACCGAACTTTTCTTGTTTGATCTCATGTATAGGAACCAATGCAGGGCATCCCCAACTATGGCCGAGCTCGTCGAAGGTGTGAACAGCGGTCCAGGTCTGAAGGCTGTGTGTCTGTTTCGCCAGCTACCGGGCGTTGGTAAACTAAGTCGACTACTATGGTGATACTACTGGCCCGCTGTTGGTGTTTCAGGTAACGCTAGAGATGCGGGGGTGGAAAAGCCATCGCAATGAGCGCACACTGCTATCATCACCAGCCAAAAGCTCTCAACAACACCTACAATAGTTTTTTGGGCATCCTTGTGATTCAGCAGCTTCACCTTCACTTTCACGAAGTCAATAGTGTTGATCTCTAAAATGCAAGAATGATGCCGGAAGACCAACAGTCCTCGGCAGGGCCTCAGTTGAATCGCTCGGCTCGATCGGCGCCCTCATCACCGCAATACGCGAGTCGACCATCGTCACGTGCCACGGTTTTATTCGATGACTCGGCATACCACCTCGCGTTCCAAGTAGATGTATGTATGCAGCAAGGCACTGCTGCCCATCTTCGGATCTGATACCGCCGGGAAATATTGCCACCTGAAGACATTACTGAAAAAGCGTGAGAGATAATTTGTGCCAGTACCTAGGCTCACCTGGAATTTATAGTTTCCCTTCCATGTTGGTGGAGGCTTAAATTCATCACCCGGATCATACTCTTGACGACCATCAAAGCGGACCTCATGCCACGCGGGCTTCAGGGGAGTCGGGTCCACCTCAACAATGCTAGCACTGGCTCTGAATACCTAAGAGCAGGTGAGAGAGGTGACGAAGTTCACATGCCGATGCGCCCGAGCCGACAACCTTGCTCTATATGGTACCCCGCTTCAAGGCAGTAAAAGTGCACCTATTGCAACTCGCAGTGCAAGTCTAATGAGCAGAAGAACCGCCTGAAGAACCTATACGCACTAATTTGCCCTGCGAGTCGAGCCAGCCTTTCTCTTTCGTAAGCTCAGATTTCTTCAGGAACTTTCTCCATCCCTGCCCCAGACCAGGGTAGACCAACCGAGTGCGACGGCGTACCTGCAGATATGCCCTTGCCTTGAGTCACTCGTTCAAGGCCAGTGGATCGCAAACTCCGACAAATACAATTGATTTTTGAAGGTTATCATGATTAACCAGCTCGATCTCGAGCTTCATGGGAGTCCCGAGGGGAAAATCATCTGAGACACCTAACAAACGAACAAGTCAAGTAACCGAGGGTGCTCAGGTACAGGCGATCGACGGACTGTTTTTCGTATCACACCTTGTTTCTCAGTGAAATGCATGTAGGCACCTAGGTATATATCCTCGGAGTTGTGCTTGCCCTCGAGATGCACCGCCACCTGCTCATAGCACATTCGTGCTTCACGTGACTCGAAGCATCCTCAATTAGGGAAGAGATACCCCACCCGGCAGATGATACGGACACTTACACAAAAGTTAAAGGAGTCTGCCGCCATCACTGGAGACTTAGTGGCGTATTTGTTTTTGTCCTTATGGACGACCTGGAACTCTAGAGTAGGCATGGAACAATCTACTGAGGCCGCGACGTCCCAAGTAAACAACCAATCATTCCGGATATCGCTACGACATGAAGTGCTTCTATTGCTCTGACCAGTTGGGCAACCCTGGAGCGATGAATCACGATTGGTGGTCGCCATCTTCTTCGTCGACCTTCCCTTTGTCGTATGATGAACGGAAAAGACGACATCAATGGAGTGAGCGATTCCCGTCATATTGACTAGGCCGAGCGCAGTAGCGCGCATGCTAAGGCGTCGAGACATTCCCTGAAACACTCACGCCAGGATCCCCGACCAGCCGCGCGTTGTGTTGACGAAGTCATGAAATTCAATGAGCGAATCACAAAGATGAGCCTGCCCCGGTCGACATCAACGCAGATGGTCACCACTCGAGCAAACTGTCTTTAAGTATTATGCTGGGTTCCTCTAGCCGCTACTTCTCATGAAAGGATCTGCGGTGCCTCATCTGGCACCGCGAAGATACGTCTCTCGAAGATCACTCACTACGCGCAAATACAGAAGGCAAGTCCAAGATGGGTTCTTGGAGGAATTCAATGAGAGAGAACATAACGCAGGAAGAGTTCGAGCACTCGTTTCTAAATGTGCAACCCAACCTCTAGATGACATATTTTTCTGAACTCCAATAACTGATCACAAGGTAGTGCCACACTACCTAGGACTGGGCCTGGACTACTTACCTACACCGCAAGTTATTCAAGATCTCTTCAGTAACTCCTCAGAAAAGGGATACTAGCTTACAACAGCTAATCAATCAGGTGAGCCACTCTCAATCGATACCCGAAAATGTGTATTACTGTGTTATCGTTTTTTTCGATAAGTGAAACCTGATAAGAACTCCAAGGCTGCATTACAGTGCGCCCTTTCTGAGTTGACAGCAACAAAAAAAGCCTAAAGGGGAAACCGGGAGCATTGCTTCATTTTGATCTCTGGGAGAGAAAATCGCTCCAGATGACGCATGCATGTTTGTGGATCAATCATTCTTCCACTTTCTTTTCCTCAACAACCCATTCTCCGCTGGAACTCCCGTCACCACTAACAGACTCAAAATGTGAACACTCAGCTGAGTTCACAGCACGCTACCTTAGCTGTGGCGTTTCATGATCAGATACTGGCAGTGAATTGATACTGTTGGGCGTAATAGTTGGCGAGTCGGGCCTGGAGGAGTGTTACAACTTTTGTATAGAAATAAATACGGGCTGCCTAATCGGCCCAGCAAGCAGGCTCACACGGTGTTCTTCGATGCAGCAACCATTTCGGCTGGGTTCGATCCTTCGACCGTAGCTGCCTGGACAGAGGCTCTCAGGACCTGACTCGACATAACATCACATTATGCAATCCACATGAGCACTTCGTAAGAAGCCTACAATTGCTCCAAACTCGTTCAGCCAACCCTGCTCCTGTTGATACAGCTGTTCCACGTCAAGTAGGTGAGGGCATCCCCAGCTTTGCTTTTCTCCATCATTAAAGGTGTGGGTGCAGAACCACTTCTGAATAACGGATAGTGTCGATGTATGTAGTCAAGGATGCCACTCGAGAGCTCCCGAGGCACCCACAATGCTTTTGCTAGGATCTTCGTGGTTCAGCAAGACAATCTTCAACCCCAAAGAATCCGATAGGAAAGTATCTGGGACCAAAAAGCAGAAATGCCAGATATCAGACTCTAAAGGTAATTGCTCACCCACCGCTTTTCCCTAGTAGATGAATATATGCGGCAAAACTTCTTTTTCCCTCGTTGTCCTCTAAGCCTCCGGGGAAGACTGCTAGCTGAGGAAACAACTTCTCCGAGAGAAGGTAGGGCTGCGACTAACGGGGCAAAAGGCTTGTGTGCGCGAAATCCACACTGAATCAAGAAAGAGAGTGCGCCATGGGAGGGGCCATCCACCTGGAATTTATAGTTTCCCTTCCATGTCGGTGGGGACTTGAATTCATCACCCGGATCATACTCTTGACGACCATCAAAGTGGACCTCATGCCACTCGGGCTTCAGGGGATTCGGGTCCTTTTCGACAACGTTAGCTCTAGCTCTGAATACCTGGCATTTTCGCTACGCAAGTAACCAGCGAGTGTAGGTGGACACAGCACGCACCAATTTGTCTTCTTGGTCAAGCCAGCCAATCTCTTTCGTGAGATCAGATATTTTGGCGAAATCGTTCCATCCACGATTGAAGCCGGGATAGACCATTTGAGTACATGACTTCACCTACAGCAACACCCTCCGGAACCTTTCGAGAAAACTCGCGCTCCGGTTCCGTGCCGTTAGTAGAAGATAGTTCCCGCTTATGACGGCTGCCACGAATATTACGATAGACTTCCGAGGATGAATCAGATTAACCAGTTCGATCTCGAATTCCATATCACTACCGAGGGGGAAGTCGATCGAGGAGCCTGGGAGAGACACGAGTTTGTGCACACAGTAGACAGCAGGTTCCGCCAACTCACCTTTCTTCTCGGTGAAATTAATGAAGACGCCTACACCTTTTTCCTCTTTATTGGGTCCTCCGTCAGGATACACTTTCACCTGGTGAGGATTCATCCCTCCAATTCCAGTAGATTCATAATCAAAGATGTAGAGAATACTGGCCTTCTCAACAGTACGAGTACTCACTTGGTAGCAGAATGAATCCGCTGCCATTACTGGGGATCTAATGCCGGATGTGCTCTGGTTGCTGGGGTCGACTTGAAACTCCATCGAGGACATAGAATAAGACCTTGGATGCCGCTACAAAGACAGTTAGGATTCCGATCACCAAACCCTGTGGTCAAGCTCTGTTTGGCAACTCGATAGCACGTGTGTAAGGCGTAGTATCGTCTTCAGTACGCATGCGAGTATTTAAACATTAGTTTCTGGCGAGAACAACGACAGAAGACTCCAGTTCGGCTGCATTCGCGGGTCCACTAGATCACGATTTTCCTGATTGGGGATCCAAGCAGCGGTTCAGATGGTCCACTAGAGAGAGAACCGTCACCCTGTGTACGTGCTCAAGAGCCTCCATGAGGTAAGCGCAACAAAGACGAGTCAGCTAGGAACAATGAGGTATTGAGACGCTCCCAGACCTTAGCAAAGCTGGTAGCTCTAGTTGGCATCAGCTAGCTCTACTGATCTTCGTCAAGTTGATTAGATCCTACATAGAGTTGAAGGAGTGAGAATCATAATCAATGCGAAGCTCTCAGTACAGAGTATATGAGGCAGAGATCAGCAGTATCGAACAATAAGGTAGCAGCCTCACATTGTAAGGCGTAGAAGACCGGGTAATCACACAGCTACCACACCCTACATGCATGTGCCCCTCGGCAGCGAATACCCCAATAATTCAGCCGCAAGTAACGGTCACATATGCAGTCAACAGCGGATGAATTTCATGATTTCGGCACGGGAAAAAATCACACGTCGACCAGTGATACTGAGAATCTATGTTCTAGATGGGTCGCTAGTCGATGTACTATTCAGTATTGGCTGGACGATCAAAGCATCGGCTAAAGTGCACGACCGCATTTGACACGGCATCATAATGCAGCGGCCTAGCATGCAGAGAACCAGCCAGCGGCACCTTCCGGATGCATGCACTTTTTGAAAATCGCAGAGACCAGCGATAGATACGGTATGAGTGGACACTTTCGCGACGCTACAGAAGTCGCTGAGATTCGTGTCGCAGAATAGAATACGGGCAGCGTATCTCTCGCAGGTAACTCTTGTTGGATGGAACTAAATGACCGTGCCAAAGTGGGAAAACGCATACGGGGAACTCAAAGCCGTCTTTCACTGTAACTGATGAATCTGTGAATGGAAGAGGAATCGGATAATCCGATTCGGATTGGAGTCTGAAAAAATGCGCTTCACTCTTTCTTCACTCTCTTAGCCGACGACTCGACAGTGTCCACAGCTGCTCTCCTCGCGGAACCGTTTGTGATGCTCGACCTGAGAGATAAGTATTGAGGATTCTCCGAGAGCCCATTCTGCTGCAGCATTGCCCATCAGGTACGGGACTGCCCGCGATTCTGCGAGGATATCCAAGTCGAGCAGAGAATGCCGAGGGATCTATAGGGCTCATTGGTGTCAACGCCAGTGCGTCATGAAGTACATCCTCCCAACCGACCGCTCTCCCCTAAACTGGAGCTCCAGCGGGTTCGGACCTTCATCCAGAGAGGGGGACACGGAGGCTCTAAGAACCTGTACCATGCAAACGACCCCGACTGGATACGACCACCAACTTAGCGTTAAGTAGCTACGACTACGCGAGAGACTTACTATCTTTCCTTTCACATTCAGCCAACCGAGAGCTTCATTTCTGATCTCGCTTAGGAGTACCAGAGCAGGGCAGCCCCAGCTTTGACCAATGCCATCGAAGGTGTGGATAGCAGTCCAGTTCTGAGACGTGAATCTACTGACTGGCCAGCTCGGTTGGTGTCGATGAAAGTATCATCATGCTACGTGTGTCGGCATCTGAGATCTGTCGACATATGACAGCTTCGCTGTCCGAGCATGTGTGAGCTGATCTGTATGTCGGTACTCTTTGCTGCCACTTGCTGCCGCGAATAAGGACTCAGCGGGTGAGTATGAGCCAACGTCAGAGCGGCGCATGGAAGTGGGAAGCCAGCGTAATGAACTCGGCAGATGCTCTTATACAAACTTACACAAACTGAAATCGCCTGAGCAAACTTACAATTGTTTTCTGCTCATCTCTGTGATTCAGCAGCTTCACTTTGAGCTTGACGCTATTATTGGATGATCCCAGGGAACCTGACTGGCAGTTGCAGCACGGGAAAGCTTGCTACTCTGTATCAACCGCACGACCCCGTGGGCGATGTTTGCAAACCTTGCAACGCTAGCGCCGTCGAGTGTGCTTTGATCATTGCATGCCACTTTTTGCCTCACCTCGAGTTCCTAGCAGATGGATGTAGGCGGCAAGATACTGCTGCCCATCCTCAGATCTGATACCGCCAGGGAGCACTGCTACCTGACAACTTAATAATGGGGGCTGCAGCCTGCAGGGAACTACTACAGGGGTTCACCTGGAATTTATAGTTTCCCTTCCATGTCGGTGGGGACTTGAATTCATCACCCGGATCATACTCTTGACGACCATCAAAGCGGACCTCGTGCCACTCGGGACTCAGGGGTTTTGAACCCCATCCTACAGTGTGCGCTCTAGCTCTGAATACCTAGAGAGACAGCAGGCTCTATCGCGATTAGTGCGGCTCGAATCGCAGAACAGTAGTGTACGAACATTCACAGGAGTGAGAGCAGAAGCAATATAAATGTCCAGTTAGTTGATGCTGTTTCTCATCAGAGTGCTACCATTAGCCATCTTTAGCAAAGAAAACGAAGAAGAATGCTCATTAGAATACCAATTTGCCGTCCTTGTCGAGCCAACCACTCTCCTTTGTGAGTTGTGAATTCTCGACGAATTCATCATATCCCCAACTCAGGCTAGGGTACACAAATCGGGCATAAGACTCTACCTACGGTGCAAGAGTGACCCATCCTTCAACACACATCATCAGCGGGTGCATCACAAATAAGCTAGCCCCCCTCAGAGGAGGATCGCACGCTGATGGCAGGCCGTCTCTAGTCAGGAATTATTACAATGGACGCTCGAGGGTTGCTATGATTAACCAGCTCGACTTCGACCTTCACTTTGTGGCCGAGAGGAAAGAGGTCCACGCTGGCTGAAATCGAGGACCTCTACGCTCACGTTTCAGCGTGAGAGGGAAACACAGTAATACAAGAGGCAGAAAGCCAGCTCGGGCGCCATACCAGTCCTTTGATGGAAACTCGTGTATACACCCAAAAAAGCGTGCCTTGTGTTACTCCGACCGAGGTGCACCCTAACCTGATCATCAAAAGGCGCTCGTGCTCGATATGCTCGGTGTACATTCCGATACAGATAACTTGGCATGAAAAATTACGCAGAAGTTGAAGCAATCCGCCTCCGTCATCGGAGAAGTGCAAAGCGGCTTGGACTGGCCAGGGTCGACTCTAAACTCTGCCAAGGACATGAAAGGATACAACTGATACTTTACTCAGACGATAAGTATCACAAGAGATGAGCGCCGCATCCGCCAAGTAGACCAACCGCGCTTGGTAGCGACCTCACAAATTTGTAGGTGTAGAAAACCAGGTGATTAGGCGTCTGGGACGCCGGACTTCCACATGCCGCTCGATGAAAAATTCCCCCTACGTCGAAGTTGAGAGCTTGTTCGGCCGGTTTACTCGGCGCTGTCTTCCGAGACGGAGGAAGGCAGTGGCTAGTAGGTGCGCGGTAGTGCACTCGAAGGCCACAGCGACGTGTAGCGTACACTAATTCTAGTTGAATTTCCTATCGTTTCGTTGACCTCTCGCCCACCCTGGTAATCTGGTCTGGCCGTCTCTTGATTCATCAGTGAATGACCCATCACAACGGCCGAGTACGCAGATACGTCCTGCGGCCTTCGGGCCTGCGCCCCACGGTCAGGGAGGAAGGGAGCCGGGTAACACATAGCAACATCACACTTACGGTCGGAACCGTAAGCAGTCACTGACTCGTAACTGCGCTTAACGTGTTGAACACGAATGGAATGTTAACCGAATGGATGATGATGAGATGAGCCACGTCGACACAGGCGTATTTCGCCGCTGGGCAGTGTTCAGCAAGGAACTTTTCTATAGGCTATATGCTGCCCGATATCTGGGTTAATTTGAAATACTACCCGACAAGTGAATAGATGGTTGAAAAGAATAAAATCAAATCAAATCAGAGGATCATCTAGACAGGCTAATTCATCCAGATGGTGGCTCAACTAAGTAGCGAAGACCGGTCTCGTACAAAGCGGACAGATGCTCGAGTGTTGTCTGAGCCACACTGACAAAAAATAGCATGACGAACGGAGTCGGCAGCAGTTCGACCCACCATGTATACATTCCTTATGGTATACGTGCTTGCACGGAAGAATTTGACAGAAGTCTGCCCCCTCGAAGTGAGCCAAGCAAATAGCACAGCTGGAAGGAAACGACTCCTAATGTTTTGAGCTAAGCATTCTCACCTCTTCTCACTGCGGCAGTCGAGAGGTACGCTATCATACGGCAGAAGTCGCACATGGCTCTGCTGCTTCGTCGGCTCATCCTCCTCGGCAGTGCTATAACGAAGCGTTCCCGCATATCCGACGGTGCAGACTTACTCATGTTCTCTGGTTCTCCCATTCTCTTGATGGGGATGTCTCCTGAAATCTCTCATAGCGTGACGTGTAGCCAGTCGCACCATTCTGAAAGGGTTCACGCCAGTGCGCACATATCTCAATCAGGAATGCAACAGGCTCTTCTGAGACTCCTCACACAAATTGTGGAATCTCATTCCTTGTCGTTGGCCTCCAGAATACTGGCCAATCGACTAAGTAGATGAACCCCGGGCTACATGTATAGAGATAGCTCATCTATAAGCCTCCATAGTAAGTACCATCTCATGACGGCTTCGATCACTTCAGACCACGGAGTTTCCGAATCAATGCAGGACCTACGAGCGCAGTCCGCCAGTCGCGTAGCTCGACAGTTGAGTCGGACACACCAAATGCATATTACAACCAGTCCAAGGTAGGGAGCCTTGTCAAGAGCAGTTCTCCACAGGGGAGGCTGTGGTCTGAGAAGAAATTGCTGGGACGAAACAAAGCGACCGTCATGAATACAACACTGCTGGAGGTATCAGATGAGCGCCAACTCTGCTTACCTTCCAGCCTCCCGTTCCCCATCAACATGTAAGACGATAATCATGGCGGAAGAAAGAGAACTAGAAGGAAAGAGAGGCTCCTCAGGAGCCGGATACGATACGATTATACATTCCATATAGCTGACATTCCCGGACTCCAAACGGAAACAGGGGAAGCGATTCGGAGCCCTGGGATGGTCCTCAACATCCACCGCAAACGTCGAAGAGTTCAATCCGAAATATGTATATCCGGGAAGTGCCAAGACTAACTCGGCATCCGACTAGAAGTACATAGACTGGTGAGGGAAAGCATGCCACATTAAATGCGCCACATTCCTGAAGGCCGGCTCAACTGACTCAGTTGACACCTCCAAGCGAAACCAGAGTTTCACGCCAATCAACACCATAGAGCTTCTCCAGACACTCTTCAGGGAATGCCATTGCAGATAAATTGAGCTCTCGTATGGAAACAATACCTGGCAGCACGTACTTTGCATCAGCTCAGCCGCAATATCTCGCGAGACAAGTTCTAGGCATGACCGGGTTATCGAACGACGCCGACTGCACACGATAGAGATTGGCTCATCCTGACCCACTAGTCTTATTAGGAACCATGCACCCCATAAGTTTAAGGTCTCTCACCGCCCACCAGCCCTCGTCATACCTGAGATAAAATTCGCTCACTATTCTTCGGAGACAGAACGAGACATCCTGACTACAAGTCCAGGTGAACTGAAACGAAGTCTCTCGAGTCATCCCGTTCATCTGATGAGAACCACACGGGGTCCCATCCAAAGTAGTCGGCACAAATGCGGAGGACTTTGGAATCCCTGAAACACTTAGCCGACCCCAAAATCGCGATTATAAGGGAGACTAATCACCACCGATCCACAGCTGCAATGTATCTCCTCCGACCACCGGCGAAAGTCCGTCTAGAAAGCTCCTCAGCAATCCTCGCCCAGTCGCTAGAGTCAACCACGAGGTCCACATCTCGGGTATGTGGGAGATGATCATTATCGCGAACGGCACCTAGAGGGCGCAAATTGAAATCCGATTAGCATAAAAATCTTACCAAGCAATGACCCATACATTGCCATATATGATACTCCTAGAGAATCGACGACCTCTAGTACGTCTCGAAGTATTTGGTGGAGAAGATCCGAACAGCATAGCGTGCCAAGGTTGGGAGCCGCATCAGATATCTGCATTCGTCATCAGCACACCAAGTTCGGTGATCATGGACTATCACCCCATCTCCGAGTCGTTCCCGATAGCTCTTGTTGCACTCCCCCACTCTGCTACACGGTGGTGTTCGGCAGAGAAGGTCTGCGGAAGTACTCGCACCTAGCGGCTCACTGATCGTCGGGAGAGTCACTACTCCCGCTGAGAGCGCGCTGTAGACCCGCGCCTCGTGAATGGCTCTCAAAAGGGTATCAGGAATTCGCCGACTGTCGCTTGTGGCGTTCTCGAGTTGTCCCCGGATATATCGCTCGATAACAGCAATAGTAATGGCGATTTGCAGACACTCGAGCCATTTGCCAGTAGCTAGAGGGAGGACCAACGGTGCCACCAGAGGCACCCAAGGCAGTACCTCATTCAGTGTATAGTACAGGCGTTGAACGAATGTCGATGGCCGCGATGTCGCACGATACATAGTAGAAAGTTCTACCGCAGAATCTACGAGTTTTTGGGTGCCAATTGTCCACGTGCTCAGGTCGAAGTAACCTTCCCTAGTCACACCACCGGTAACCCATAAATTCCCTTCGTAAACTGCAGCACCCGCAGCCAGTCGAACGCCTTGAGGGAAGGTGGGGGACTTGTACCACTTAGGGTAGGACGCAGACAAGTCAGCAAGATAGACGCTACCTAGGCCCACCACAGCTATCCAGTAGGCTTCCTCCAGTGATACCAATGTGGGTTTTGTGTGGATGGGCCGGAAGGGTATAGGAGAACAGGACCATCGAGTAAGGGATGATTCGGCTGTGCAGAAGAGGCCAGAATCGACAGCGAGCACTGCGACTTTATCCATTACCGTTGCGGAGCTGATGCACCCCTCGAACGGTAACTTGACCTTCTCTTCCTCCCAATAGCCCTCACTATTGCGAGTCCAGACGTCTCGCAGGAGAAGGCCATCCCAAGATCGACCAGACAGGATCGTGACAATTCCGGAAGAGAGTTCTATCGATCCGTGGCAGTACCTCTTGCCCACCCTGTCAAGAACTCTATTCGCAATACAGACGACCGAACTGTTGACTTCAAGGACGCACTTCATGGACACTGGCCGGTCGAAGTCCGCAAGTCCACCAAATATTTCCACGCTATCCCCTCGCGACACCGCTTGGTGATAGCTGGAAGCATCGATGTGCCCCTCGACAGGCAAAGACTGCCAATGCTTAACCGAGTCGTTGTAGAGCCATACATCGGCAAGCCGTCCCAACGGAATATCTCGGAGTACCACCGACCCATGCCGCCCGTTGAGACCAACTTCACGAGACATGTACGAATTAGTAAAGGTATTGTTCACAAGGCCATGACCTCCAATAAGGAGGAGACGGCCTTCGACGACCACCAGACTGTGGCCACCACGTGGAGACCAATCGGTGGCCCGATAGCTGACACGGCACCATTCTTTTGAAGGAGCTGGACACTCCCAGGACTTCATTTTCTTCCTGGCAGCGACGAGTGCAACAGTATTGAACTGCGACTCGTGGTAAACTATCCGCGACTCACAACTCTGACTCGACAGCTGGCATCTACCAGAGCGGACGTCATAGCTCCCTGACTGACAGAGGCTCTCTTCCAAGCAGTACGATGCACATTCCTGGAGATCGTTGGTGAAACGATTCAGTAAGTCCTGCCAAACGTCGCAGCGCGCTCCAAGTGGGATGTAATCGAACTCACCGGGCAAATCTGAAGGCTGCATCGAGTTATCCGAGTCGCTGGGGCGATACCCACCGTTAAGGGGGCAAGTAGACACACTATTAGGTAGGGGAGTCATACCATCGTATGAGAGGCCACGAGCCCAAACGACGCCGATGGCTAAGTATCGCAGCCCATCACAAGCAGCACACTGCTGGGGAACCGTGACACGAGGTGTCCATACCGGAGCTGGGTATTCCTGCTGACGCACTTCAAGTGCCTCAATGAGATCTGTGGAGCCGAGGACTTTGAGAGCCTTCGAGAGAGCAGGCGCATCTAGGAGCAGGCTAGACAAGACTAGCCAAAGCCGCTCCTCCTCGGAGAGAGCCCACGCGCTTGCCGATGCTGGCCGACCGATGTTCTTGGACGAACCCACCGATTGCATGCAGGCCTGTCTTATCTCGCGAGATTGAGCTCGGATGAGCTCTAAGATCATCGATGGCTCTGCACCAACGCCAGCTGGGCATACCAGGACATATTTTCTGACAGACTGTGCCAAGGAATGATGCACCAGTGGTACGCATGAAGAGTCGCGCCCGGTAGACCACGGTGGCCTCGTTTGCCAGGACGTGAAATCGAAATCAAAAGTACCCTCCGGAAGGCCAAACTTGGAGCTCGGTTCGTAGTTTGGCGTGTGTGGGAGCAGCTGTTCAACATACAGTGAAAATAGTAGGGAAAACTTCATGACAAAGTTCTAAAGTAAAGGAACAGAGTTCTGGCGAGCTCGGCACAGAGCCCATATTCAAAGTCGTAGGACACGCACTTCGAGCCGGAACCGGTGTTGGACCCCAAACGGATACACGCGGATTATGAACCATCAACCATCAGCGATAGACTATAAGATCTCCCTTGAGTTTTGAATACGACTTACCAATCATGGATGCAGGCTTGACATGGTTGCTGTGCGATTGTGGTTAGTAACCACTGCCAGTGGTGACCACTGAGTGGTTCACTGGTTGAGTCCGAGCGGAGTGAAAGCGACCCAACGATGCTGGAACTATCCGGAAATGAATGCCGTGCAATACTGCACCGACATTCTTAATAGTAAAAAAAGATTGGCTGCGAGTGCTCGAGAGCGACTTGGGGGACTCAAGAAAGAGCCAACAAGTTATGCTATCCCGGAGAGCCACAGGGGGGTCGCAGTCTTCTACACTTTGAACACAACTCTGCAAACCAGAGTTCTACAGCCGGGCATTATTCAGCGTCACCATTGCTACGGACAACAAAGTTCACCCGAGTTGTTATTGATTATCACGAAATGGTATGAGCATGCTCGGTATTGCCTTTGTCGAATCATCTTCGTTGACCCTGATGACGGCGACTCAACGAATCTGACTACTTATTCCTCGGCTTCCAACGTGGCGATGACTCAGCCCCGGACGCTGTTGAGTGCTGGTTCCAAGACTCCAAACACCTCTGTGCTGAAAACACAAGAAGATCCTCAGTGAATGACGCACCCCTTGCCAAAGAAAGACGGGATGCCACTGTGGCCCCTCGATGCTCTCTTCCAAACCAGCAAGTCAAAGGGCACTGCACTAACCGCGACGTTATACTGTTCCGACTAGCTCCAAGTTCGAACTTTTACGCGTTTAGAGATGATCCTGCGAGGATGCTGTAATGTTTATATCGCTGATCTTATCTTGCTCCGACAAGAAGCTACGGTGAAGCTAAGCTAAGTAGCGGGTGATAAGAAAAAACCGAGTAAAGATTGGATTCCAAATGGCAAAACCCAGGTGTTGTGTTCTCAATCAGTAAGCCTCATCACAATGCTGCACGACGAAGTTATTCACTTCCAGTGAAATTCTGACTCTACACACTGAGAGCTACACATGATAAACTTCATATTGACACTAAACACAGATCCGAGCGGTACTGATAAATGCTCAAGGAAAAGAGCGATGACTGCGTAGAAGCGACCGATGTATGGATCATGCTGAACTCCGGAAAGTATGACGAAATCAAGTTCATTCGAGCTTCACTACTTTGCTCGACAACTCGGAAAAATTCCCGCTTGGGTCGTCATCCGACCTGAGGAACGCAGTCAGATGACGTAAGCAGCAGTAGCCGCGGATATCCGAGGCAAGCAGGAATGAACCTCAACCGCGTCTCTGTGGTGTAGTCAATGGACGGATGTGTAGGCAAGCTGGTCCACGATCGTAGGCTCTCTCCCAACCCACTTTCTCTTCCGAGACAGGAGCTCCCGCGGATCAGGTCCTGCCGGTGAGGCGAGAAAAATTGCAGCTCGAAGTACCTGAACAATTCACCACTGATGAGTCACCAGTATCCTGTTGTGATTGCTACTGCAGAGAGCATCAGAACGGGATAGAAGTCCAGACTCAGTCTACACAAGTCTGCAGAAGTTGTACACTCACAACTTCTCCTTTGGCATCAAGCCAACCAAGGTCTGCGGCGGTGAGTTCTTTGATATGCAATAATGCAGGGCATCCCCAACTCTGTCCTATTTCATCAAAGGTGTGGACGGAAGTCCAGGCCTAAAAGATTAACCTGATCTTCTCAGTACCACTGCGAATGCACACTGCAACGCGCTGTCCACGAAACAATGATTCTTCGTGCTGGGCAAGGCTCGCTCAGCGAGCAGAACTCGAAGCCAGGTAAAGTGAGTTCCGTTGACGTTGGGTGATTCGTCGCAGCAGAAATAGCACAACCAGTCCCTAATATCAAAGCAAACTCACAATAGTCCTCTCGGGGTCTTTATGATTCAGCAACCTCATCTTCAACTTGACAGGGGTGGTAGCTGGGCCAGCTAAAAAAGCGTGATCGAACTAGCGTGGTTCGATGTGCCGGCGATACACTGCGGCCCGTATCATACCTCGCACTCTCAGTAGGTGAATGTATGCGGCAAGGCTGCGCTGCCCATCTTCGGATCTGATACCACCGGGATAAACTGCCACCTGAAGAGACATAGAACGGGATGCATAGACAAATTACGAACAATGCGAACCCACTTATGTCGGTGGGGACTTGAATTCATCACCCGGATCATACTCTTGACGACCATCAAAGCGGACCTCATGCCACTCGGGACTCAGGGGAGTCGGGTCCTTTCCTACGATCTGGGCTCTAGAAACCTAGCAAAAAGCGAGACATTCGATCATGGACTATACCACGACGAATACAACTCGAAGTTCGTGTTTGAGTGGAATCTCATCGTTATCATGCATGGGATGAACTCGGATAGATCTCGAACGCACTAGCTCGTCATCCTGGTCAGAACAACCCGTCCCCACCGAAAGCACGGGGGCCTTCTCCTGCATGGCCACTTGCCCATTCGGAAGTGTTACCGTAGCCCTTAAGACCTAACAGACAAACACTGTGCGATAAACTGAGCACTAATTTTGTGATAAATGAGGACCTGACACCGCATAACTCGGTGTTCCTTAGTTATTACAAGGTTCCCGCCTTCATCCAGCCATCCCTCCGCGGGATTCAATATTTCAGGTACCGTTAGCAAGTCCCAGCCCATTCCCCGGTCCTTCTCACAGAATTTGTGCACGCCAGACATTACCTACGATGATTCTAGGGGAATCACTCAGTCCAGGAACGGAGTGATAATCGCCAACACTAAGAAACTCACTGCAGATGATGGCCTAAATCGAAGCTTCACTAACAGCAGAGTTTGCACAACATTTCCAGAGAGAGAACGACCGAGAACCACTCACTCCGCTTCGTATAACCCATTCACAAATGATTCGCTGAAGTCCTTCTGATTGATAACACTGATTTGACATTTAACCCCAGCAAATTGACGACTGTAGACCAAATCTGAGAATAATATCATCAACAATATCTCGATGGTATTCACGTCACTGCGAAAAAGCAAGGAACTCTGGGATATAAACCCAATTGACACGTTAATCTTTCTCTATTCAGCTTACCTTTCCTTCCTTGCCATTCAACATAAGCAGTTAAATACCGCGGTACACGCCGTGTATCGCCGCGAGGGAAAACGAGTAACTAGCACAGCGAAGATTGGCGAACACCAATAAAGAATCAAGCACGCCCTCTCTCTGTTTGTACGACAAACCCGAACCCAAACTTTGAACTGCGTCATGCAGTGAGCAGCCCGTGATAATAGAAATCTCCGTCAATCCGCCGGAGCTCGTTTACTGAGCGAACTCACTACTAATGAAAGAAGATTGGCTCCATGTTTTAGCAAATACATCGGTTAGGAATATTCTTCAATATCCTATTATGCTCACCTTGAAAGTGAAGGGCCCAGTTGTTAGTGATGGGGATCGAATATGCTGTTGAAACTTGTACTTCTCGAAGTCACTGATTTTGAACTCTAACTCATTGGGACCGCACGGTGGTATCTCACCACCTCTCTGCATCGCTGCATCACCTGAGAGCATGGTGAGAGTGAGTACTCAGGTAGTACACTAAGAACGGCTCCTACTAACACATCTCTCGGCAACAAGGCTTAGTCGCGGAAGGCACCTTGATGACTGGCGCCTGTTCGTGGATCGGAACTCTGACAACACAAAAGAGCATCTGAGTTAGGGCTCATTTATGAATACTGATGAAGCAATGGCAATCGAAACTCATTACTACTTAGTCCTTAGTCAACACCATATTCCGGTCCGAGGGCCTATCAGCAGGGCGGGCATGTTATTCAAGCCCCCACGTGGTCCAATGCAAGATTCCGTCTCCCTCGCAGTAATCGGTTATCACCCGTCTATTACCAGCAGTATCATCATTCTCGCTAGTCGTACAGACTCCCTTCGGGACGTTTGAACTCATCTCGACTGTTCGTGATCAATCCTTCAGGCAGCACACGGATGTAGATATCCTCGGCTCGAAAAGAAAAACTTCAAAAATGATCACAACCACAACAAACGTAGTGACTTCATTCCACAGCTAAATTAAGGCTTCGCGCGAAGAGGATCCACAACCCCACCTCTGAGAGACTTTGTTTGAAGGGAAATACTCGGCGCAAGGATGGAGCATGCAGAAATGGGAAAGTCCAGTTTCCCGATGAACTCGTGCATCGCTTTTCTGACGTTTCTCTGAAGTCGCTTCACTGAGTCGCGCCCTGCGCAGGATAGGCCGAGCGGGTTCAAAGGTCTACAAGATAGCCACATTGGTACTCATTAACCACGGATGTCATCCAAGTGCGAATATTTCCTACGCTCCATTCACTTTAATTGACGTGGAGCATACTACCCGCAGAACAGGGCATGAATTCAAGATCACAGCGAAGATGGCAGTGCCAATCAGTTGATCACAGAGAATATTGAACGGTATATTTGATCTACCAGATTATGCGTATCGCCCTTGTGTCGTGCGCGCCTGGTAACAGTTGGACCATCATATCCCCCATCAATTACTTCCACTAAGCACGACAAAGGATATGAAGCTTCACAACCACTATCAAAACTAGACCCACTCTAGCAATCAATGACGATGCGCCACGTAATAATCAGCAAGATACGATGCATCAAGCTGTGTACTCAGTAAAAATGTCTTCACGATAGAAATGGACTATATCATCTTCATACGGGACTTAGTGGTGGTGGACCTCCTCAGCAGGATCAAGTCTGTAGAGGTGAGGCTCGGCCTTCCTTGCCAAATGCCACTGCTGATCCACGAAGAATTGTTCGCTCTTCAGTTGTGCTGCGGGGGCGGGGAGCTAACACAGCAAGAAATCCAGGTTTGCAACCGAGGGGAAGTATTCCTCACCCCGGTGGTAACTCCACGCATGTGACCGAGAGTAATCGCCATGTGGATGATATCCGGACGTCGATACCTGTGGCAACATGGTGACTCGACATATACGATCGCCAGACATACATCCTCGGTGATGCACCAAGCTCTTGCTGAACGATGTTCTCCAACGCGGAGTCAGCTTGACCCTTGGGCCAGTTCGGGGGCTTCCCCGCGTAAGTGCCCGCCGTGGCCATCATCTTCTCTTCATTAACCTACGACCACCGCTGCAAGGATTGCTGGTCTACCTCATCCCTACCGTATTGCAGTCGCCAACTGCAAAGATGTTGTGTTGCCCGGCAACCTGATGATCACCCAATTTCTGAAGAAAAATACGGTGAGAGGTCTTACGTGGAGATAGTCATCAACTCTAATCCGTCCACGTTGGTCGAAAGTGTGATCCGGTAGTCCACCACTGCCGCGGAGCCAGCTGGTATTAGGCTCCGCCCTTACACACGGAAGACGTCACCAGTAAGTCTTCTGTATCCAACAATCGACCTACCCTGTACACCAGAAAACTAGATCAGGCTTCGCGGAACTGCCGTCGGAGAAATGAACCACTCCGGGGTCTGCGACAGCAGAATCAACCCGACACATAACACTAGTTTTACTCTTGACGAAAGGCTTATTCTTGAACTGCTCTCTGGTGATGTCTTGTGTAGTCACCCCGGAGCGTACATAAACCTTTCACACACATGAGCGAGCAACCACTTTCTGCCAACCCCTACGCCAAGCTCCTTCAGTTCAGATTCGACCTGTGAGATAAACTCCGACGGTAAAAATCTGAGGATATGACAATGAAACATGTCCGACGAGAGAATAGAACTTACCCTTCGTGGCCCTTAGAAGCTCCTGGCTTGAGAATACGATTACCCTTCGTAATGATGCTCAGCTTCTTGCTGGGATACTTCTGATTAATCTCCCCAACAATCTCGATGGCCACCGGCCCACCACCAATAAACATCTATAGTCCCAGATCGCGATACCTCACACGCATCAACCTACTATGTCCTTGGCTTCCTCTATTGCCTTCGCACTCTCCTCGTAAAAATCGAGAATCTGTTTGGTCATGGTGTAAGCTACAGAACAACAGGATTGGTCTCCGGTCAAGCCTGACGAATCACTCACTGACAGGGGGATCAGCAGGGCCAGTATTGACTGCTCCTGTAGCGATGACCAGGTAGTCATAGGGGATGGTCTGGCCGCCTTCAACAACCACGGCGTTGTTTGCTACGTCAAGACTGATGGCCTGATGAAGATTCATCTAATGATGTTTTACACCGCATCTCTCACCGGCTTGAAGATTTGATGTACGTTAGACTTGAACAGAGCGTTCTGGGGGATGACCATATGCTTTCCCCACTCCGGCCTCACGCAGGCACGCACCCCGCCAAGCTGAGGGAAGGTCGCACTCTCCCCTTGGCTCCCAAGCGAGTATTACTTTATGCACTAAACCTGCATACCGCGCTTCGATCTGGGTAACCCCAGCGAATAGATCTTGAGCCAAGATGGTAGCTCCCTGTCCAGCGTATCCTCCACCTGGGGAGTGATCATACTGCGACAAGTCTTCAGGAAAGCTCTTACCAACAACGACAAGCTTCTTGTTGGACTGGAAGTTGCGGGGAACCGTGCTGAACATGCTACCCATTCCGAACGGGGGTCAAAAAAATATAGCTGACAACACAACTGCGAAGGATTCCTCTTCGTTGCCCAACTACACACGCGAAGTGGAAGGGTGAATATGATACGACATATCAAGTGAAACAAGGTCATATTACAATGTGAGATAAATCGAGTAAGGCGGCGTTATACCGAACCTGAGAGACTTGTGGGGATCTAAATACTAACAGGGTCCCCTCACCTCCTCGCTGCGCTCTGGCATTAGATTTGTGATCACTGGTAGGGTTGGTGAGACGATCTCGATCTTGGCGCATCTTCTCGATCTCTGCTCGGAGAGTCTGGACATATATTGGTGCGTAACTACATAGACATCACTGTATAACTTAAGTACTTCAAATATTTCACTGTGGCTTTCCGCAGGAAAGAGAAACAACCAGGCACTTACACACACATATGATCTCCGACGAAAGACAAGAAGACCTGCAGTAGCTGCCGCATCTTCCCTTCAACCAAAGCTAGCGTCCATGGCTGCTTCCCTAACGATAGCGACAGCTCCCAAGTATTGCTAGACCGTACGTCCGAAATGCTACCTAGACATCCCCGAGGCAACAACACTACAGCAAGTCGCGTCCGCGCTGCTTCAGTATTGGCTGGAGAGTCCCGTGCCAGCGGCGTTCTCGGGCTTTTCGGTACTGAATAGCACGCATCATTTCAACTCGAAGGGCTCGGCCACAATCTTTACCTTCAGCACCATTCGAAGCCGCAGATGTGGTCTCAGTCGTCTCGTCACCAGCAGCGGGTGTTGTAGCACCAGGCACTTGAGACGAAGGTTCTCCCGCCTTCTTGAGTGCATCCTCGAACGACTTCTGGACCCGAGAAGAAAGCAGCCGGATAACTGCTGTCTGTTGACTCGAAGGCTTCTCAATGTCTCGCTGGCACCTGATATACTCAGCACTTCACCAGCAGAGTGTAGCGCCTCTCAGCTACCCATTGAGCGCAACAATCATTCGATCCATCTTGCCATTCTCAATCAGTTCAGCTCTGATGTCCACACCAACCTAACATGCACGACGGGATACCAGAGTAAAACAGGTGATGCAGTTCGGTACCTCGGACATAGCGGTTATAATCTCGTGCAAGAGTTCATCGGACGTCGTCTCCTGCTCGGCTGCGTCTCCCGAGCTCTCGGATTTTCTCCCAGCTGCAACAGCCGCCTGCCTTCCCGGATGCTGCTTCACAGGCATCGTTGCAAGTACCTTCGGTAAAAAAGGTTCGCCGACGTAAGCACGAGCTGCCCTACACTCTTGGCCTCAATAACACGCCAGAGCCTCTCGAACATCTTCGTCACAACAGCAACATTGGTAGTGAGTTTAGTCGGCAGCTTCAGTTGGTGCAAAACTACAGCGATAGCAGCAAGCTCGGCGGTGGCCATCAGCTCGTGAGCAAATTGTATCAAACGTGAAGTGTCCGGCCTCAGAGGTTCGGGTATCTACCAGATGCATCTTACGTCGACCCCTAAGTAGTAGACCTTCTACTACCTCATGGCTGTCATGCAAGGTATCCTTGTCAACACCATGGCAACAAAGCTCGGCTAACTCCAGCAAAAGTAGTCTGACCCACAATTTGTTAACCTACCGTCAAAAATTCGCCCGCTCACCGGCCAGCCAGTTGATGCATGAGAGCCTCCGACTGAAGACTGGCGTCCACGATACCGTCAGCGTCTTCGCCGAGTTTCAACAGGCCATTACGGAACATTTTCTTCGAGGCAGACAAGTCCACAACACCGACATCAATCATCTAACAAATCCTCAATAGCACGGCACAACTACACCGGCCTAGATAGTACCCTCATGAAATGTTCGAATTCGAGTTGTCTCCTTTCCTTCATGGACACCTGCACCATAGAAAGAATCAAAAGGTGAGCTCTCAGGCGTTGCGGTACCTGGGTGGTTCTGTAGCTCTGCAGCTCAGCCTCGAGGACGTCACACTGCTCGAACAAGAACGACAGAGAATTCACTATCTCCTCGTGGAAGGCCTTCACAGCATCCTGAATATGAAAAACCTTACGGCAGTATGAATTTGATTACTTCTACCTCGGCTGAAGCATATTCATTCAGCGAGGGCTTTTTCACTATTTCATTCTCGTACCATTCCACCGTTTTCTTGTGTGATGCTGGAGATTCTAGGCGATACAGCATATCCACCACGACCTTGAGCACCTGCACAAATCGTTAACGCTGCAACCAGCTGCGACACATCTTTTGGACGCTACTAGTGATGCCCAGACAGGGATGCAGACCCATGGGGAGGACTCGGGCGCAGTATTGTCACGCGTTCTAGGAAGATAGTTACACCGACAGCACTAGAGATGCCACACAATCGTCGGCATCGGGCTTCGATGAGCGGTTACGGCATAGTCAGAGCGTTGAAACACGCTGCACTTTCTACCACCTACCTGCACGAATGTCTCTCTATCGAAGGCTTGATGCTCTATCTGCTGCTTGAGGAGTTCCAGGTCCAATCGAGAGGCGAATTCGGCCTGTCTCGCCTGCAGCAGTACACAATGATTGTCCACCTGTTGTAGAGACCAACTTGAGGTAAAAAACTGCACATTCTCGATCGGAGCTCAGCCAATCTGGCGAAAACGAAGGAGTAGTCCGGCGGTCGCTTCTGCAGGTCTTCTCTGTGCAAGTCCCAGAACGCTCTGCAACAACGACACCATCGAGATTTCGGTGCACCAAGAATTCAGTACCTCTTAAAGGTCTTGGCAATCCTGTCAGCCATCTCCTTCTCCTTATCGTCAGTGAAGGCCTGGTTCATGTAGCCAGAGACTCCGGACCATGTCAGCTCAGGGCATGTACGGACTAACGGGCCGTCGAATGTTTCCCAAGGAAAAAAGAAATTTGTCCCTCTTACGAGTGTGATAGAACAGCCATTCACTTGTGACGAATGACAGAGCGTTCGACAGCTGCTTAACATTGCGAAGACCAGCCTCGCCCATCCGGACGTGTACCTCACCGAACCGCATTCTCCATGACCCGATCTTCGTCTGGCCTTACCTCTGCTATTAACGCACGAAGACGGTCGACCATATCTGCTGGTGGGTACTGACCATGGGCGGCGATATTGCGCAGGAGGCTGAGCGGAACCCGTAGCAGCACAACGTCCATCTATTTTCTACCTGTCCACTTCATCAACTAACTTCTGTTTGCTCCGTTTCAGCGAGCGTGACTCGTCCAGGAGGCTTTCACTATGGTGTATACTGGGCAGACATTCATTATACTAACAACCGGTCATTAGTCACAGTACCTCTTTGGAGCGGCTCTGCCTCCGTGCTCGGTACTGGTCCCACTGGCAGGATTTCCAGACTCGACGTTCGGTTCGGACTCTGTCACGGCTGAAGCTGCCTTGTCAGGCCTAGCAATACGATCGACTGGGCGCTCATGTTCGGCGAAATTTAGCATTACTCTGTTAGCTTAAGCTCCTCTGGTGCCTGGAATATCTTCCGTGGAGAAGTTGTCGCTTCAACCTCCTCCGAAGATACGCTCTCAGCCCTCGACGGATCATTAGGCTGACCAGCGGGGGTGTTGGGTGGCGTAGCGTCACCCTCCTCGGGCTGGGAGGTGCCGCAATCACTCTTATCCTCGAGGTCCCTTCGATGGGTCTCGTAGACCTTGTAGGCACCATAGCCAGCCGCGGCGACTAAACAGACCGCACTGGTAACCTTGAGGATCGCGGTAAGGCTCGAGCCACTAGTAGGGCTACCATGTGGCATTGTACGGAAGTAACTGGATCAATTCCAAACTGCTACTAGCGTTAGAAAGCATCACGGGAGACCAGAACGACAGGCGACTGGGATACAACTTGCCAGCGTCACGCGACGAGACACTGAAGGCCTCATATTATTAGAAGATACGAAAAAGCGAATCAATCATATCTTACGTTCTTCGCTCCGCTTCAACCCGACCAGCGCACGCCCTAAGTACGACCTTTTTCCACCTTCAACCGTTCACTCGTGTTGTGCACAGTTTCACCTATCCGTTGCCTTTCTAGGAGAGGGGGATGGGGAGCCATCCAGCGATCCGGGCTGGGTGACTCCGTGCCGACGCCGCCCCCGACGCCGCGGCACCTCCTAGAAAGACGATTCTCGCCGATGTACGGGGGGTGGGTGGGTGGGGAAGGTTTTATCCACACTCACCTCCGGTTCCTTGCGGTAGGTGTGAGCGTTTCACTCCCTCGTCGCCCGGCTCTCCCGTCGTTCCCCTTTCCTTTCCTGCACTTTGCACAACATCTCCGTTCCGTTTGAACTTGCTCAATAAATTGAGCGTCACTCAACCGTTCACTCGTGTTGTGCACAGTTTCACCTATCCGTTGCCTTTCTAGGAGAGGGGGATGGGGAGCCATCCAGCGATCCGGGCTGGGTGACTCCGTGCCGACGCCGCCCATCCATCCCCCTCTCCGGGCTCTGATGCTGCCCTCTTTTCGCGTCCTCGGCTGAGCAGAGTGGATGGGGCCGGGCTGGCTCCCGGGCCTCCCCCCCGCCATCCGTCTCTGCTCGCAATACCAGAGTCGTCGTCGAGTAGGGCGTGGTGGAATATGTGACTCACACTATGTGAGAACCCACGCGAGACCTCAAAGAGCCAGTGGGGAGCTGGCGGCCACGTCCTGGAGTAACTGGGAGTAACAAACTCAGATGCTTATGAGCCGTAAGTTATGACACAAGGCGTCTCGGAGGCATCAGCCGTGAGGGGATCATGCCAGTCGGACTAGACGACTGCCTTGATAGGAAGCTCTGAAATCCGAGCGGAGTGAGAGCCGTCTGTCCACGGTCACACCAGGGATCACAGTCTGAGGTGTGCCAGTGCGTGTCCGCTGTTGGGTGTAGAGGCAGTGTCAAAGTAGTACGTGCCAGGAAGATCAGATGAGGTGGTGCAAGCCTAGTGCGGGTAGTACCCATAGTGGTGGTAGCAATCGCGGCATTCTGATAGTCTGCAAAGAAAGGAATAGATACAGCGGATGAACAGTATTGTAGCAGGAGAGATAAGATAAGGTACGGGGAGGAGTAGGAGGCACGTGAGTCAGAACCACTCACCGGCGGTTCTCATCAATCACGGCCACGGAGAAGGAAAATGGCGAATCAAAGTGAACACATATGTGCAAGAAGTCATGATCGGAGCAGCAGAGCAAGCTGAGGTGGAGACGAAGGGCGCAAATACGGAGTTCCGAGGGGTACTCCGACCCCAGTACCACTACTCCGAGGGAACCTGCCCTACGGAGTTCCGCGGGGTATTCCGACCCCAGTACCACTACTCCGAGGGAACCTGCCCTACGGAGTTCCGCGGGGTACTCCGACCCCAGTACCACTACTCCGAGGGAACCTGCCCTACGGAGTTCCGCGGGGTACTCCGACCCCAGTACCACTACTCCGAGGGAACCTGCCTTACGGAGTTCTGAGGGGTAGTTCGACCCCAGTATCACTACTCTGAGGGAACCTGCCAGACGGGGTTCCGAGGGGTACTCCGACCCCAGTACCACTACTCCGAGGGAACCTGCCCTACGGAGTTCCGAGGGGTACTCCGACCCCAGTATCACTACTCCGAGGGAACTCTGAAGGAACCTGCTCCAGTACGCTGACTTCGAAGGGCCTTGCGACGTGGAGTCAGGCGGGGCACTGCAGCGGAGGGCTTCGTCGATCACATTGAGGAGATTCCGTAGAAGATCGACTGCTTACAATGAGTCGATAGGACCTGCCAGGTCCGACCTGCCTTGCAGGTTCCCTGAGGGCCTCCTGGGTGCCTCAGGCTGAGGCATATGCAAGCCGAAGTTGCTAACTTCCCAGAAGCACCGAACCTAACACCACACAAAGGAGGGTCGTAAAAGGCACCGGAAGAAACACGGAGACTGAGGGAGATGGCATAATAGAAGTCAAGATGATAGTAGAACCAAGGTGGTGCCAGAAAAGCATTCCAGTGAGTGGTGTCGAGGCCCAAGACGTTCCCCGGAATACGAGTATCCTCCATGACGCGTGTGCATGGGGAAGGTTTTATCCACACTCACCTCCGGTTCCTTGCGGTAGGTGTGAGCGTTTCACTCCCTCGTCGCCCGGCTCTCCCGTCGTTCCCCTTTCCTTTCCTGCACTTTGCACAACATCTCCGTTCCGTTTGAACTTGCTCAATAAATTGAGCGTCACTTGGCGGAGACCTGTTTTG